>MDYQ01000261.1:0-35997 GCA_003024175.1 Planoprotostelium fungivorum | reverse complement strand
TCCGGTGATCATCTCGTAAAAGATACGACCGAGGGAGAAGATGTCAGAGGAAGTATTCGGTTCGTAACTTCAGGTGCAGCGTAGGCGGGTGTGCCTGAGCCGTGGAGGGTCCAGGTATCGTTGATCCATTTCGACAGTCCTCAGTCTGCAATCTTCGGATCCTTTCCCACCATCAGGATGTTCGCCGGCTGTGTTGTGTGAGTCGTGATGATGATGTTGATGATGTTGATGATGTTGATGATGTTGATGATGTTGATGATGCTGCTGCGTCTTCTCACCTTCAGATCCAAGTGCAAAACCCCAGCTGTGTGGATGGCTTGAACGCCCGTGACCAGCTTCTCCATCACTTTGTAATTGTCGAGCGTGGAAGGAACGGCTCGGATGAAGCCGTAAAGGTCGTGATGGGCTCTAAAGAGTGTCAGTCTGTGATGTGATGACAAAGATGATGATGATGATGATGACGTACCTCTCCATCACAGAGATGATGATGTCATCTCCTGGCTGTGTGACGTCTCTCACAGGGATGACGCGTTCCGTGTGGATGACATAGGGCTGGGTCTCCGGTCCTGAAGACATCTTCAGAGCAATGTCCGCTTCACTGGAACTCCTATCCCTTTCAGTCCGAGAGAATAAAATAAATTAAAATGAATCAAATGGAAAGTCATCTTTTCGGACGAAGAGTAAGATGGTTACCTCTCGGTGCACTCTGATCTCTCCAATTTGATGGCGTAATTGCTGAATGGTGATCTTCCCTCAGCGGTGAGACCGCAGCCACCCTGTCCCAATATCTTCCTGAAGGTACAGCTAACAGCCTCCGTCCATTCGACTCTTCCGATCTCGATTCTGTCCACTGTTCTCCCTCAGTCTCGTCATCATCATCATCGCGATGGGACACATCACCTTCTTGATCACCGTAGACGACCGTGTAGACGGCGTGGCTGGTCAAGACATCCCTCTTCAGTTCCTCTCCTTCACACAGGACGCCGTACGTCAGCTCTCCCCTGTGTCGCTTCAGTTGTGACTTCTGCATGACAACTCACTTTGGAATTCGGATGGTCCACAGACCCAGAACCTTTTCGATGTAGGCGACCACCTTGTCACGCAACGCGAGTTGATAGCGGCCGTTCGATAGGAAGCGATAGCGGATCCTCTTTGTCCTCATCTGATGGATGTCAAAGTCCTTCGAGATGTAGAGATCGTCGGCGGGATGATGGAAAGCGATGGTCTGTAGAGGTGTGAGATGATGGGACGTGATGAAAGGGAAGACCTCGTCGGGGGAGCCGTGGGGGTCTTCTTCTTCGCTGCAGTTCTGAGCCTCGGACTTTGCTTCGACCTCCGCATCTGCCTCTACGTCTGCAGAGGTGACGGGCTCTTCATCTTCGGATGAGATGAGATTCTGTCGGAGGAGTGAGAAGACGGTGGATGGGATCTTTGTGATGTGAGATGCGATGTGTCACCTCTTTCTCGTCGAGTTTCAGACACTTGAACAAGTCTATGAGCTCGTTGAACTCGGATCTTTTGACCCGGATGCATTTCCGGTGCACTATTATCTTCTCTGTTTCCCCCTCTTGAGATGGTTCCTGTCACGAATGAGATCCGGTCCCAATCGATGTGATGATTTACCTCTTTTGATTCTACCAAGTTGGGTGTTGATGTTGCCGCTTCGCAGCTGTCGCTGTTGGATGGAGAGGGAGGCACAACTTCTTGTGGGCCTTCGGCAGGGCCTTCGATAGCCTCTGTATCTGCCTCGTGCGGCTGTTCCTGTTACGCACGATGAGAATCTGTTTGAGTCGATCGACCTTCTCCTGGGGCTCTAAACACTCTTCGGTGGGGCCTGCAGAGGTGATCTCTACGGGAAGAGGGGCCTGGGTAGTCTGAGAGGAGAGACTTTCGATCTGTACATAGTTCAGTCTAATGTCCGGGGGGCATCTTGCTCACATATTCACAGAGGTCATCGAGCTTGCCTTGTGTATCGGAGAGCAAAAGGGACGTGTGTGCATGAGCCCTCTTCTCCTCCAGGTAGAGACCGAAGGCCTGATGCAACTTGTGTTCGAGCTCTCTGCTCCTGGCTAATGCCATCGTTAGTTCCTCTTGGAGGCGAAGGGGGCCCTCGATGGAAGGTACCTGTGTCATAGTGAGACGGATGAGGGAGGAGAGAGCGATACGAACCGTATGTTTTTCGACATTCTGTATGTCGTTGGGGGATGCCGGGCATGCTTCCTCCTGTATGATCAAGTGAGTCAAAGTACATGTCGTTATCGTTCTAACCTGGCGAACGTCCTGAGAGAGTCCGTTGAGAGAGTGATCTGCCATCATTGTGAGATCGTCCTCTACGTGGGCGATAGAGGAACTGGATGTAGCCTCCACGACTTCCTCGGAGGTCTGAGCGAAGAGTTCTGTAGAGGTCGTGCCTTGAATGTACACGATCGCATCTTCAGGTCTCTTCAGGCCAAGCCACTGAGGTACGCCAATCCACTCGAGGATATAAACCGTCATATAGACGTAGTAGTAGAGAGCATATACGGCGAGCTTTTGAATGGTCATGTTGTTGCTGTTGTGGTGTTTCTTGCAAACTGAAGCTCAACCGTTTTCTTTCTTCCAGGCTTTTTCGAGGCTGTTTCACTAAATTTACACAGAATTTACAGTAAATTTACCGTGTCAAGAGGTCCTCGGGTGAACGAGTACGGCTATGTATAGAGAGGAAGCAGGTCACAAGGAGCATGAGGCTCGAATAAGCTTCTATCGAGACTACAGATCGTTACACAGAGAAGAGAAAGGAACTGAAACGGACGATAGTATTGCAGTTTATAGAAGGCCTCATCTGTCTTCCATGTGAGCTGAAATTTGTCCCTCTTTGGCTTTTGTTCAATCTCAAAAGTGTTTAGACAACGTCAATCCTCCACATATATCGATAGTAGAGAGTATCCTCTTTGAGAAGGTTTCATCTGAAGATCATGGAGGGTGCGTTCGAGTGAAAACCGATGCATTGTAGACGCCCGAAATCACAGGGATTTATTTATTTTCCTCCGTCATCAACGTGGAGTCTGACATCACCACCACCTGACACACATTCTAAATACAATATCAGTTTATCCTAGAGTGTGACACTCATCGCTTCCTCCTTCGCAGTGTCTCCAGTGATGTCGAATGTCTTTGGGTCGAGATACCTTCGAGAGAAATAAACATGAGACATCACTCGACATGATGCAAAGTCCAAGTATGAAACAAAGAAGGAAGTAGACATTACATTCTCTTTCATTGTCATCACACGTAGATTCCACATCATCCGTCTTCACATCATCATCCTCTGTTCTCCAACTCGAGCACACGCCCTTGCAGCTGTCTGACCATGTCTTCGAGGGCATCTTGTCTCTCCATCAGGTTCCTGATGATGTCGTCCTTGTTCGTGTCCGTCAACTTTGTCTGTGGACGGGCCGTCGGTGTGGTGGTCGTGTTCTTTGTGGGAGCTGCAATGGAGCTGCTGCCGACCGATGTCTTCTTCAAGATGGAAGGCTTAGCGATGGTGGCTGTCGTTGGCTTCTGTCTGCGGTTTAGAATGTCGTCCCTCATGTGATCGTGTCACCTTGACGGTGGACGTGAGGGTACCTGTGAGAGTGCCTGTGAGATTGCTATTGGTGGGTGCTTTCAGAGTGTTCGTTCCCGGTGTGGCCTGTGGAGAGTCAACACACCATGGTGAGACGTGATGGTGTAGATGGTGAGCGTGATCTAGACGAACCTTCTTGGACAGGGGGACGTTCTTTCCCAGAGAGACAGACGTGTTCCTCGGTGATGGCTTGCCGGCGGGACTCTTTCCGTTGGGAGTGTTGTTGTAAGAGGGCATGCTGTGGCGGGGCGAGTTGTGGGCCGGTGACGGGGCTGACCTCCGTTCAGAAGACATCGCTCATCGTGACGCACCTGTCAGACGCGATACGACCTTGCTGGGTGTACCGACGTCAGCTGCGGCGGGTGTCTTGGGTTGTGGGGCGGGAGCGACCACGGCCTTTGGTGCCGGGGCGGCTGCTGTGAGGATGAGATGGTGAACGACGAGATGATGGAAGCGTGAGCTCACTCTTCATAGTACCGTTGAGCTTTCGGTTGGTGGGTTGAGCGTTCGACGTCTGAGCGGAATTTTCCTTCTCGGTCTGTGCGGGGGGACGAACGCCGTAGAAAGAGGGTCGAACGTCTGGACGATGGATCAGAGATGGTGATGTATGAATGTCTTTACCCTTCTGGGGAGAAGCCTTGGCAAAGTAGAAGCTGGGTCTTCCGATGCCACCTCCGCCGGGAATGAGGGAGTCATCGAGGGAGGAGAGGTCGAGTCCTTCCAATGTACTCGACAGACGGACGATGGAAGTGGGCTCTTGTTGTCTCTGCGTCATCAATCGATTCAGACCGGCACCATTCCATTCTGCATTCAGGAAATTGTCTGATTTCAGAAACTCCTCGAGACCACCACCGGCGGTCTTGGGCTCAGATCTCTTCTCGACGCCTGAGATGATCGTTACCTTCCATTCGATGCCGTATCTCCCTCACCTCTAACGGGTCTATCGAAGTCCAGACTCTCGCTCTTGAGAAAGTCGTCGATGTCTTGAGTGGCCAGACGTCCCACGTTTTTCTCTATTCACTTTCAGATACCCAATGCCAACTTCCATATGATTATCTTCACCTGGCAACTTGGTCTTGTAAGATGGGACGGGTTGAGTCAAATCGAACTCATCGGCCAGAGGGTCTTTAACTAAATCGGAAAGACTCTCGTCTAGAAAGGTCATTGTGGCTGTTGATCTCGAGGCGCGGAAGATTTGAAACTGAATTTGGATTCAAAAAAAGGCGGGAAAATCACGTGTGTTGTAGAAGCACATGAACGTTTTTCGTGTCTCAGATGAGAACCCAATGAGATCTGATGTCAAACGTCATTGAACGCTGGATCAATAATAACAATACGGGAGAGGGGGGAAGTAGCACGGTCCAATGTGTGTGATCGAGATGGTCCGACCATTATTGTGATAATGGAGGTGACGTCGGGCAGGTGGAATCGGTGTAGAGAGTACGCCACAGAAGGGTAGATATCTCGTTGCACTCAGACCTCTCAGACAGGGTGAGCTAATCGCGAGGGCCGTACCTTACATCTTGGCCGTCAATCAAAAGAGATTGAGGAGCGTCTGCGACTACTGTTTCCGCTACAATCTCAGGGATTTTGAAGCAGAGTACTCCATTTCGTGCGATCAGTGTGATCAAGTGAGAACGATTTCTCATCATATCTTCACTGAATGAAGATGAAGGTATTCTACTGCTCAACCGAATGCAAAGAAAAAGCGATCGAGAGTTATCATCGCGCAGAGTGCGAGAGCTTCAAGGCTGTCGTCGATGACTTTCAAGACGAGGGAAGAAGGTGGAACAATAAGAAACGAGATCAACTCTTGTGCCTGGGAAAGATATTGATCCGCTGCATCATCCGAAAAGACCTGGAGATGTGCGATGTCGATGCAGAGACCATCGACAGGTGATCGTCTGCTCTCCTCTTATCTCATTGAGCAGAGACAGACGCAAGCAATTTACGAGAGAGAAGGGAGAGGGAGAGGGATATCATTACACATACAGTGATCTGATGGAACTCTGCACGAATCTCGATTCCCTACCCAGACCTAAATTAGAGATGCTAGAGACGGTCAGTAAGATCGTTCACTCCACCATGAAGGAGACATGCAAAGACATCATCAAGCGACACAAGATCACATCGAAGAAGGTGATGCGAAGATGATGAGACGTACTGAGGGGAGACAGGTCTTCGAGTTGGCTTGCAGAGAGGAGAGTAACGCTTTCGGTCTCTATCTTCCGTATCGTAACGGCAGGGGCATCGTCACGGAAGATGACGAAGGAGGACTGTTTGCCTTTGGTTTCTATCCTCTCATTTCACTCTGTAATCATTCGTGCAGTCCAAATATTTACAAGGTACACATCACATCATCACATTCCATCACATCATCATTCCATCACCCATCACCATCGTAACTCACCGTCATCTTATCATCAAAACACATCCATCTCATCATCACGTCCAGATGTTAGAAGGAACGACTTACGTCTATCGAGCCCTCCACGACATCCCCCAAGGTACCGAACTATGTCACTCTTACATCGACCTCTACAAGAATACAAATCAGAGGAGAACGGAGTTGAGAAACAACTACGGCTTCACGTGCAGCTGCGACAGATGTGAAGACGAGAACACGTTAGAAGATCCCTTCTCAGAGACACACGTGTGCAGCCGTTACATGTGTGGAGGTCTTTATATAGATGTCAAGGGTGTCCGTCGGTGTCATCGGTGTGGAGAGGAGAGAGAAGAATAAAAGGGAAGAAGAGAGGATTTATTTCGCTGTTTTCATTCGTGTCTGAATTGTGCCCTGTGATTGGGATTCTCTCTGTAGCATTTCGAGCCGTAATGACAAAGAGGTTTCTCCTTCGGTCCATCGATCTCCATCACATCATCATCATCGACGTCGGGGTCCTCTATATCGTCCTCTGGTTCCTTGTCTGCGTCAACTCGATCGATCCATGCCTTCAACTCACTCCATCCCAGTCGCTTCCGCTGCTGAACATCTCGGCCTCCGGGTCTTCATACTTTTGTCTCTTCTTCACGTCTCTTCCCAAGCTCCTCCTCTTCTTGCTCTTTTCTTTCTTCTCCTTCCTCTCTTCTTCTCTCTTCTTCTCTTGTCTCTTCTTCTCTTCCCTCTCTTCTTCTTCTTGTAGATGGCGAGCCAGAGTTTCGTCACTGTCGGCGACGTCATCCTGGGAGTTGATGAGAGCGTCCAACTTTCTGGCCAGTGCTTCATCTCCCTCCTGTCTCATCTTCAGACGTCCATCTCATTCGATGACATCATATCACCTCATCCTTGGGTTGTTGATGATCCGATGTTTTAGGTGATTCCTGCTTCCATCAATTTCATTTTGTCGTGATCACGCTCACCGATGATTTCTTCTCTGATTTTTTGACGCTCACGGGCTGTGACGGCTGCTTCTTGGAAGATTTTATCTGTGATAGAGTCTCTTTCGCCTTCTTGCTGGCCCGTTCGGCCTCTTCTAAGATCTTCATGTCTGGATCTTCTTCGAGGCTTTTGAAGATGTCTGCATCGCTCATCTTGCCCAACTCTAACGACGGTGTCAATCAGACATCGGTGATGTCCATAGAGATGATCTCACTCTTCTGAAGGGTGTAGGTGTACTCTCCGAAGAGAAGACCGAAGGAGTCTCCCTCGTGGATTTCCATCACATCTCTTCGCTTGAGCTCCACCTTCTTTCCCTCCGTGGAGTAGAAGACGATCGGATGAGTTCCTTCCTAAGATACATTCACCCGATATTGTTCACGTTATGTCTTTGATTACCTGTGTCAACAGTATGCTCCCGGCATCCACAGTGATTCGGATCTGTGTATGATAAGAATGAATTTACGACACAATGATCCACCTGTCTACGACTGACTCGATTGTCTTTCTGAGGTAGGTTCCTCCTTCCGATCGAATTCTCTCCTTGTCTGCATTGTATGAATGTCAGTCAGATGCATCGTCGTACTCACGAGAGCAGGATGGTTGATCTTGTTTTGTCTTTCGGGATAAGTTGATAGGGCATGATTGTCTCGATCGTCACTCACAATGGATGACGTCCTTCCAGGAAAAGCCCGTCTACAAACAACCACGAATTAGATGGTACGTAATGACAATTTCATCAAATGACCATTTGATGTCCTCCATGACCGAGGTAAAATTCCTTCTTCAGAGGTATCACTTCAGTGTACGAGACAACGGAAATGCAAAGTTCAACCAAGCTCCTCTTCGTCCTACTAACCAGCGTGTGAGAATACGAGTCCTATGGGCTACCTGACGTCTTCAAGGGGATCCATGTTCGTCATGATCGAATTGGTCAAACCACAGTGACAGATCCACCTGTCCTCCCTATATCGATGATCGGTCTCTGATGATGAATAGATCATCAAAGAGTCTTATTTCATTCAAGTTTCAGAGAGCCCATAGACTTGACCCATAAGCTTGTCACGTAGAGACGTCGAACATCTGTTGAAAAAGATAGATCCTCTTGTAAGAGCTTGGGCAGTTGCTTCTGCCAACCTATGCATATTTGGAAGAACATAGAGCCTATCGAGAGCTTAGAACTAGCCACGCTCACGTTGTTAATACGATAATCAACCGTATTTATTGGATTCAGTTGAAGGACAAGGAGATTGTTTCTCTGTGTTTCTCTCGAATTTGAGACCTCTCTCTGTCATGCAGAAACACAGGGCGCTGTGGCGCCAAGACTCTGATGCTTTCAGTTCGAAACCACCCAGCAGAAGACAAGATGGACCTCTCCAGACTCGTTCACAACTTCATGCGATTCAACCCAATGCCACACGAGCACACTGAAGACCTGGTTCTGGGCGGAAAGCCAACCACGAGAGTCCTACCACAGAGGGAGCCCAGCTATGAAATCCTCTTCGTACCTGATACACCAGAGAGACAAGATGAAGATGATATTAGCGACTCATTTTCGATGCTTAAGACGAGCCAATGTGCGGGAACCGGCGTCTTTTGGAACGAGGACAACAATCCTTGGGGCTCGCATTTGGGCCGTCTGTGGATTTGAGGAGGAGCTCCTCCTGATTGTACATTGTAAAGAGAATAAACCAACGGATCGAGTTGACCTCTCTTCTCTCAGTAAGATGACAGCGTGCGATTTGTGACAAGATGGTTGTTGTTGGAATTTATTCATCACAAACATCTCGATCAAGACAGCTCAATGTGATGGCCAGAAACAGTGAGAAGAATCTGACAGGATTGAATCGATTATTATTGGCCAAGAAGGCTGAAGAAGGTGGTCTCTGGTGTTGATTTATCAGGCCCATCTGATGTTCGTCAGATGCGAACAACACAGAGAAGAGACCTCGACTGGTAAACAATCCAGATCCACACAGATGTCGCTGATGCATCTTAGCACGAGGTCAAATCAGCAGCCGAGATCAGAAGATGGATTCCAGACATAAAGAGGGAGATTCGCTTCTGCCTGAGACACTTGTCTGGGATCAGAAATTACAAAGACTCTAAACTGCAGGAGTTTGAAGGTGATGTTGTGTCTCACGGTGATGGAAACCACGGCTGATTCGATGACAGAGAGATTAGAGGCATTGCAGAACGAGTGGAGGAGATGGGTGAAGAAGTGCATCCAATTAGATCCGCACACCCTTGGTATTCCTGGAGAGCCCCATGCGTACGTGTCAAAGAAGAAACTCCAAGCTATTGTGAGAAGCATTCCTTGTCATCGTCCTCATGACATCAATCCTATTACATCATCTGACGCGTGACAGCGCCAAGGGACAGAAGAAGCAGAGAAATACTTGCTGGAACTACAAAATGAGACCTTCCATCCTTCAACAGAGACCACGCTGGGTAAGAGGGCAGCAGATGAGAATATAGAGGAGACAAAATCAAAAAAGGTGTTCTCAATGACCCACGATCTCATCATCTGAGTGATCGACAGATCGAATCAGAGATCGCGACTCCCCTGTTAGATCAAGAGGAGAACCAGGTAACACACGAGGAAGGAAAGACAAATATCTCATCTAGTCAACCGTCTGCGTTGGATGTACTGAATGCGTATGCGTCTTCTGATGAAGAATGAATCAACTGAATTGGATCGACACTGTGGCATACTGAAATGGAACAATACACCGCAACATGACTTGTATAAAAATCTTTAAAAACTGGTGACTCGTTACAACTGGCAAGATCAGCTCGTGCTGATCTCATTTCGTTTCAAATCACTTACGCAGGTGAAGTTGTCTGAACGATCACGTAGAATAGGATATCCACTTGGTCTGCATTCCTGATCTGACGTGGTGTGTTTTCAATCATCGTCTTGATGTTTGACCTCATACGAACTCCTTCTTCTCCATCTTCTATATCTCACGCTAATCGACACGTCTTCCTCTAATTGATGATTGGATATCAACCTTGCGACAGTAAATCATGTATAACGGACAACCACCTCACCATCACCCAAATATATCGCCCAGAATGACGCCAGAATACGCTCAACCCACGCCACCACCTCATCATGCCAACTTCTACAGAGGTCCTCCAGGTCCTCCATTAGACCAACTCCCATACAGTCAACCACCTCCAATCTATCGCGTGAGAAATCCCATCACAGTCCATCATCCATGACACAATCAATCAGATGCCTCCCCCAAACATCCCACCTCCACCAAACATGAGTGAGTCGTCTCAGGTTCTGAACATCGAGATGACATCACATCAGCGCCGGAAGAATTGAATCTGACCGAGAAGCTCATCGAGTTCGTCATGAAGCATGGACCAGCATCAGAAGAGACAGTGATGAAAGATCCCAACACCCCCTTCTCTTTCCTCTTCTCTCACCCCGACAAGTGAGAAGACGGAAAATCGTGAAAATGATTTTATTCAGATTTAATTATTATCGATTCCGTCTGTCGACCCGACAACCACAATTGGTACCACCCCACGTACCACCGGCACAAATGTTTGTGCCACCTCACGTGAACCCTGGCTACCCCGCTCCACCCCCTCCCATGATGGTGCCACCGTCTCATTTGGTTGCGACGCCATACCACCCTCCGGACGAGCTAGAGAAGATTCTCTTTGAAATGAATGCCACCAGTGCATTCATAAAGGTGAGCCCACATTCGAATCGAAATTTCACATCGAATTACCGAAATTTCGTGTTGAAGTGAAAATGTACCTCGACGTATCGAAATTTCGATTCTCAACTATAAATAGAGCGCTAAGAATTGGATCATGGAGAATATGTCCCAACACGATTCCATCTGCAAGAGAATCTGCCAGAAGATAGAGGACCCTCTTTATCCTCCACCCTCTAAACTCGCCGCCATCTTCCTTCTCAACGACGTCTTGTACTTCTGGTGAGATATCTCCATGACAACCCACTGAAGAATCAAGTGAGAAGGAGAGGAAGGAAGGGAGATTAGATCCATTCAGTGCCTCACTCCTCCCTCTGCTTCCCAGGGCCCTCTCAATCGTCTACCATAGTGAACCGAGAGAAGAGAACGTCAAGCAGGTGAACAAGGTGAGCGAATGTCGAAATAAAATGGAGAGAAAATGATTTATTGTTCAGATCATCAATTTGTGGAAGACGAGAAAGATCTACGACGAGAAGGTGTTGGATGATATCCACAGAATGGTGACGTATGGGAAAATTCCAGGAAAATTGACGGCGACAGGTGAGCGGTGGAGGGACACCGCAGGGTCGACCACCCGCACCCCCATCTACAACGCCCGATCCGATGATATTATCCGAACCCCCCGCTCCCCCCTCGGCCCCACCCTCCCTCCCACCCCCCTCCGAGGTCTTTCCCCGAAATTTCCACCGATTCTCACTCTTTCCAGGGTCAAGCCGTTACAACCGACGTCAGCTTCTCCCAAGTCTTCGAATATCTAAAGACCCACCCCGGACAGGGCTACCAGAAGGTAGATGCGAGAGAGTTGCCGAGGCCTGCACCGTTGAGGGTGACAACGAGCGGAGAGAAAGAACTCGACTTGCAGCTGTTGAAGAAGAAGGTGGAGTTTGCGTTGAGAGTGACGGAAGAGAAGGAGAGGTGGGGATGACTTGACGATTTGTCGTTGAACGATCGTAGATTGGATCGTCTGCATCGACCCAAGTCTCGTTCAAGGTGCGTTCTTTTTCTCTTCTTCTTCTCTTCTTTTCTCTTTTTTCCTTCTCTTCTTCTTCTTTTCTCTTTTCTTCTTCTTTTCTCTTTTCTTCTTCTTTTCTCTTTTTTCCTTCTTTTCTCTTTTCTTCTTCTTTTCTCTTTTTTCCTTCTATTCTTTCATTCTCTTCCATCGTACCACAATGGAAGAAAAAAATGACCGATCCAGGTCTCGATCACCGGACTCACGCTCCCCCTCCAGGAGTCCAAGTCCACCGAGGACACCCCCAAGGACATCACTACCCGTTCTACCTCAGTCCCAATCTTCGAGAAGTCGTGGAAATGTCAGGGGAAACCGAGTCGGTGGGCGGGACATCAACACCTTCGAGTGAGTGTAGAACGTTCAGAGAAAATTTCGAGAAAAGCAGCTGAAAGGGTTTAGTCCCAATTCCGGCACCCGGCTGGATGGTTCGGCGGCGTTCAGCAGTGGAGAGAGATTGGGACTTGGGGCAGGATCATCAGAAGACCCTTTCTCTTCTTTCCGCCTGACAAAGAGTTCAAAGTACCACACGAGGATAGAACAGACGGTCAACAGCTGCTTCATCTGTAACAAGAGCGGTCACACTTCGAAAGAATGCCCCACGAAGAGATAAAGAGCTGCGTTCATACTTGAAAATAGATCGAGATCGTCTTCAAAATAGAAGAGACGGGAGAATATTCATAACACATAAATAGAGACCGTTCTATAGAGAGGATAGTCTTCTACCTGCCCCCGATCTTTGTTTAGTACCCCCGCTCTGTCACCTCTCACCTCTTAACTTTGTGGCGGTGCGATTCACATCGTGGAACTGTCTGGCTACACGTGCCGCGAGCTTTATATCGGCGCACCCACGATCCCTGGGGCCTTTGTCCCAAAGAATGGCCGCCACCATAGGGCCAGCTGCGGTAAAGAGGAGGAAACTGCTCAGGATTTCCCACACGAGAGAGAAAAGGGGCAGGAGTCGTGGTGGAGACATTCTGACAACTACGTGAGAGGAGAGGCAGGTTTCACATCAAAGACATGGCACAGGTCGTCAGTCAGCCGACGGGTTCCAGACTGCAAGAGCTGCAGTTCTTATCGTTAGACGTGATGGAGGCCAGACCGCAACGAGAGAGTGGATCGCCGAGGACGGTGTCACCGCTGCATCAGAGATCTCGGTCGTGCTCGCAGATAGAAGGCCTGACGGAGGAGGAAATGAGACAACTGCAATCAGAGATCGACACTCTCTTGTGGGGGACACGATTACGGCTTCCAATCCATGGAGAAACGACATCAGACATCACAGAGGGGCAGCTATACGACTTCGTCAACATCTTCTCAAAGGGGTGGCTGGAGGATGGAGAAGATCTTACGCCGATGGAGACGACGCAGGCGACAGACGTGATCCTGGGGATTTTTGAGCTGAGGAATCATCCAACGAGGTTCTACATTCCGGTACTTGTCTATACCGATCGATACATCAAGAAGAGGGGGAAGGTAGAGAGACGATATCTGGTGCCGCTACTCTTCATGGCCTCCATCTTGGCCATTAAATTCTGGTCGGACTCTGGCATCAACTTGAGACAGACTTCCATCGTCTGTGGGGTCGACCGATTGGCTCTGATGGATTTCGAGTGGAAGTTTCTGTCGGCGTTAGAGTATTCTCTGTTTGTATCGGAAGATGAAGCGCTCCTCTACCGATCAACGGGCGAAAGTAAGAATACATTGAAGATATAAAATGTATGTAACGTCACCATCTCCTTTTGATCCATATTCTTGATCAAGATCGATTGATAATGAGAACATATCGAAGACGTAAGATGTCTATTATATTGTGGACATCATCTTCATCACATCAATAAACATCTAAATTCCACCACCATTATTCAGAAGCCCGACCATCACCACAATCATAGAAATGATATTGAGAAGATGTTTTCGAGTGATCGCAAGAAGACGATGCTCATTTGAATGAGGGAGGTTCCTTGTCAAAAGATAGCGGCTGCCTGTCATTACGTTTCATTGCAATGAAATGGGTGGTCCTTAGGCCATACCTCAATCCAACGAACAACGGTGAGACACACGGACAACGTGAATCCGGCTGATCTTCTAAAGATGAAGTCCATCTACAAGCTCGCCCTCCTCTTCCTCTTCGCTGCCGCCGCATTTGGTCTGCGGGATATCAGACCGGTCACCCTCGATGCTGCCCCTCTCGCCGGCAAGCTCTTGAACCACGTGGCTAAGCTCGAGAAAGAGCCCGCCAATCCCTTTTCTTCGGGAGTAAGTCCACTCTATGACGTGTATAATGGGCCCATCCTAAAGACTTTCGCAGCTCATTGGCCTCATTCGAGATCTCGTCTCCGGTAACCTCAAGTCTGCCGCTCACGTCGATGCCGCCGACGTCCAATCCGCCCTCTCATTGCAACAACAGAGAGCTCTTGTCCTCGTCATCAACGGACAATGGTTGACCGAAGATCACAAGGGACAGCAGTTTATCTCCGGTGAGCCGTCCAGAGACCTTTTACATCGTGACTCATCCTCTCCAGTCGATGAGAAGTCCAAGGCAGTCAGAATCAAGCCCTTCCTGCCTTACATGAACACAATGGCCTCCATCTTGGAAAAGTTCAGCCCCCAGAAGTTCATCCCCTTCACCGTTAGCTCGTTTGCCAACTCCAACAACCCTAACGCCGCCGACACTTGTGAGAATCTCCATTCTCGATGTCCATATCACATTCTCACCATCCACAGATGCCGTCTTCGACTTGCACAACGGCTACGTCTACATCCGAGATGATGCCGTGGGAACTCTGGACAATGTCTCCGATGAAGATTTACACAAGAGCTACCAGAAGTTTTCCCGCCATGTCGAGACCAAGGCCGCCGAACACGACGGTTCCACCTTCTCATCTCCCATCGACATGGTAATCATCCTCCATTTCCACCTTCCATCTCGATCGTCTCTTCTCATGTCTCCATCATCTGATCGTCTCGTGCAGTTCAGAACCTTCTCCATGCCTCTCGCTGAGATCCTCGTCAACCCATGGGTCCTCTGTCTCTCATGCATGGTCGTCCTTGTCTTCATCGCTCCCCTCGCTGCCAACTACATTCTCATCAACCTTGCACGTGAGCGACACATCATCACGCCATCATGCATATTGACTCCAACAGTCTACGTCTGCACTGCTCTGTCTCTCACCGATACCACCTGCAGCGCCCTGTGGGCTTCAGCAGCAGCTCTTGTCTTTATCTCCCTCCCCTTCATGGCTTATGGTATCTACACTGTCTGTGGGCTGTGGCAGTGCCAACACCCTGTCACAACGGCAACAAAGGCTCTCTTCTGAAGAGATTCTTCAAATTGAAATAAACCATCTGTCTGTTTTGTCTCTTGTATGATTGATGGGATATGTAGGTGCAGTTGAGTAGAATGGATCCTGCCTGTGTGATGATGTCTCTACTGCATGGGAGCAGATAAACTGATGGCAGTAAAGGCTTTGTGTGCTGCATTGTCATCAGTGACAAGGAAATGCCAACCTGACAAAAAAGAGAGATCACCATCTCTCATTCACAAATATTTTCAAATTTCTCCATTCCCTGCTTTGATATGATACCCATTACCCTTCCAACGGTGTCTAACTACACGTGCTATTGCAAGGACATCATCTCACTACTTTGATGTGTCATAGATTAAATAGATTGGACCATTGAGAAAATACAAGAATGCATAGGAATCAGCAAATGCTAAAGTGGTAGTAATTAAAGAAGTTTTATGACCTTGTTGATTTCTTATGCAGAAATGGTGAAGCAAAATGCAATATAACAAAGTATGTATGTTATACCCAGAAACATTTGTCTCTCAGCCAGGTGTTGTGCACTGCTAATTTATCTTGTGTCAGACAAGACTTACTCTCAATTCAGTTGTTGAAATCAACATAATCTACATGTTTGAATTTTGTTGATGCATTATATGACAAAGAATGACATAACTTATCAATGAAGCATTCAAAAAACACAGAAATATATTCCAAAATTGAGCTGTTGTGCAGTGAGTAATAAGAGATCTTTCTGTGATTTTTTGATTTTCCCCCTGATTTCACATCAGCTTTTCTTATCATGTTAAAGCTGTAACAAGACTGTGCATGCCTGGTCTATGTATTTGTCAATTGGCTCTTGATGTGTCTGCAAAGATCTCTTGATTCCATCACTACATCAATCAAAGTTGACCATATGATATTGCAATACTTCATAACAGGTTTCAATTTTGATAGAATATGGCATTGTGAAATTGCCAATAAATAAAGAGATGACAAGTATTTGCAAAAAAAGTTCTTGTTTTTTTGAGCTATTAGGTGTATGTATTCTTGTTTTTCTCATTGGTCTGATATAGATAATTGTAAACATTGAACTGATGAAAAGGTGTACAAAACAATTTTGTCAACCTCTGCATAGAAACTATGAAATATACTCACAGTACAATAACTAGTGGTGTCTGTTTCTGACTCAGTAAACTGCGCTGATTCCAATGGTATATGTGCCGGGTCACAAAAATGATGCATATGGTTATGTGCGTTAAAAAAGTTAACGCACGCGGGCCTTTATCTCTGATGGTAACGGTTGGACGGTGGGTTGGTCTACATTTCCTTGTAGTTCATGTGTACATCTACCCATGGAAATGAGGAAACTGACCTGGCACCCTCCCTAAATGAGATATGATCCCGGAGATTCTCACCTACGCTATTTTTCAGGCATACATTGTCACTTTTCTCTGTTATGAAAGTCCGGACGAAAAATCTGAAACCATTTTTGGGTAGCCCATGTGTTTTTGTACCTGGGTGAAGTGTCATCAATGACCTGGCGCCCTCCCCAAGTTGTGATAAGTGCCCACGTGCGTTAAATTTTTTAACGCACGTCATACCTTCTGACCTGATTCTGACTCTCTGAGATGCGCTGATTCCAATGGTATGTCACACGGGTCACAAAAACGATGCCCAACTTGAGAAAAGTCCATATTACGCTACTATTTAGCGTACGTACACTATTATTTAGTGTAATTCTCACTTTACTCTGATGCAAATGTCCGGACGAAAAATTGGATGGCACCAGCGTGTAGGCCATGTGTCTTTCTGTGATACAGTGAAGTTTACACCAGATTGTTTTCATCAACACTACTATCTTCAGGTCATAACTGTTTTGACTTTATGGAATCAGGGGCTGTGACTCTTTCTGCATCACATCATCTTGATGCAGTCTGCTGCACACTTCATACCTGATTCTGCCAAAATANTAGTTCATGTGTACATCTACCCATGGAAATGAGGAAACTGACCTGGCACCCTCCCTAAATGAGATATGATCCCGGAGATTCTCACCTACGCTATTTTTCAGGCATACATTGTCACTTTTCTCTGTTATGACAGTCCGGACGAAAAATCTGAAACCATTTTTGGGTAGCCCATGTGTTTTTGTACCTGGGTGAAGTGTCACCAATGACCTGGCGCCCTCCCCAAGTTGTGATAAGTGCCCATGTGCGTTAAATTTTTTAACGCACGTCATACCTTCTGACCTGTTTCTGACTCTCTGAGATGCGCTGATTCCAATTCTATCTCATCCTGGTCATATTGTCAATGTTGTCCTGGAGTAATTGCCAGTTCATTCTGCAGACTATCCCGCATGCCATATTTCTGGACAATGAATGAAGATCAATTTAGTAAAGTCTATACATCCATACATTTTATTCAAATATATTAAGTCCTGCTCTCTCTGTTGTGCAGTGATACTGCATCAGTCCATGTGATCCTCATATCTATTTTGCTCAATATTGACTCATTTAGTCAAGGCATATATCTTCACACAATGTGAATGTATGCATCATCATTAGACTCACATATCCTTTTCACTTGATTCTTGTGACATAGTGCTGAATTCTTGTTCACTGATCATCAATCTGCACTGAGATCAGAGGTGATCTCCATCTCCTTAATCATGGACACCAATGTGAACATTGGACTAACATCTCCCTTTTATCTTGTCCCTGTGATGTGGCGTTTGAGTCTTGTTGACTGATTGTTGATCTGTATTGAGATTAGAGAACATTTTGATCTCCATAAGCAACTCCATTTCCATCCTCTCTGAGCTCACCATTGATAACATATTTGTTGGATCCGTTGCGTGATACGCAGGACTCGCCCAGAGATAAGCGCCTGGATTGGGATTAAAATCATCTCATTCAGAATCACTCTCACCTCGACGCATACACAGAGCTTCCTTTTCCTAATCAGCCCTAGAATTGTATATCAATACAGATGAATACATCTGTATCGATTGAAAATCCTGATTTGATCCGATCTCATCTTCGGACGAGAGGATTATTGGCGATTTAATCTCTCTTTGGGGTCGGTTGGTGTGTGTCTGTCTTGCTTGTTTCTTTCTCTTTTGTGTTCTCGTTTTGTTCGAGAGCAAAAAAGAAAGGCGCTTCGCCCGGCATTGAACCCGAGAGCGCAAAGGCCAGACACTCAAACAAGAGGCTTTTTACCACTCCGCCATTGGAGCGCCCGGATTATACGAACTCACGATGGCCAGAAAGATCGGCAATTCGTCAATTTTGGCGCCAAAATTTGCGCAAGCCCCACCCGTCTCGACGAACACCCTCACGCAGAAGATGTAAGAACCTTTATGATCAATACAGTAGATCCACCTTCCACGTGTGGATGAGACGAGATGGACTCGTATGTATGTGAACCACTCCATACTCTCAGGCAGAGAAACACCACCCTCCAGAAGGACAACAACACCCTCAGAGAGACAGGAGACACCCCTGGACGAAGGACAAGAAGTCACGTGACCTCCCGTCTCGTTCAGCACTGCCACGCAAAGGAAAATATGTCGCAGCAAAAGTCAGCACGACAGCCATCACTCACCTGACACAAAGGCTTCGGCTCATCTTCCACCATTACCTCCACAGAGACCTGCATCGATCTCTCTCACGAACACCTGGAAGAGTTTATCCAAAGACATCCATCGCACTCAACAAAGACGACACATAGACCCTCTATCAGTTTCCACAGAGACTCTGATGCATCAGAGTGGAATGGATGCATGCTCTTCACGTCTCAACGTATCACGTTCGATCTATTTGCATCTTTCAATCTCTGTAGAGAGTACGGTCAATCTTCCAGAATCCAAGCATGTAACCGATCCTGATGCGGAGGACGTCCCTCAGCATCTGTAAAGCAGCCTCCACCGGGCTCAACTTGCTTCCGGGAATCTGTCACCTCATCATTCTCCATCTCATCATCATTACGATCATCATCATCATCACGACACGATCTTCCCATCACGATCATCACATCACGATCTCTTCGTCATCTCATCATCAGATCATCTCCCACCTCCGTCCAATTGACCGGAACCTCTGCGATGGGCACGTTGAGTCTCTGAGCGAGGAGAATGAGCTCGATATCGAAGGCCCAACGTTCCACGTGCAAGTTGGGGAACAACATGCGGCTGGTCTGTCTCGTGAACAGTTTGAATCCACACTGCGTATCTTTCACACCGCGAACGGCGACTGCGTTGAGAAAGAAGTGGAAGCCGTGCATGAGGATGGTTCTGAAGAAGGACCTCTGGGGGGAGTCAGATGGCGTCGGCGATGATGGATGGTGATGGATGATGATCGGATGACACGTGATGATGCGTCGTGAAGGATGGAGAGGGATCGTGGAACGATTCTAGATTTGTCGCATGATAATGAGGCATGGTGTGGGATGAAATGAACAATGTTCCATCGATGAGATCGATACCACACCTGTGCGACGGCTTCTTGCTGTAAATGGGCCCTCGATCCTGCCACGAAACCGACGTCTTCGGTCTGGATGGATCTCATCTTCTCCTCCAATCGATCGTAATCGGAAAATTTGGTCGCTCCATCGGCATCGGCCATGAGAACGAGTTTACCTCGGGTGCAGGTGAATCCCTTTTGTCCATCGTCAGATCGATATGAACAATCACATGGAGGATGTGAATGGTCTCACTCTTCGAAGAGCACCTCCCTTTCCTCTGTTCTTCTTTAATGTCAAGACTCGAACTCGATCTGATCCTGTGGTTGACATCAGGTATGGAACTTAATTGATATGGACGCACCTTCTTGTTTACTGTAGGCGAGTGATACTTCGGATGTCTTATCTTTGCTTCCATCGTCTACGATAATGATCTCCCAAGAGAAATTGGGATCTTTACGTTGACGAGATTTCAAATGCCCCAATGCCTTCCTCTCTTGAGTCCATCTCCCATCACATCCTCTCACCTCTTCCATCATGACCGGTAACCTCTGTTCTTCATCGTAGGCGGGTATTACCACGCTGAGATGAATCAAATCCTTTGACGGAGTCACATTTTTCGAATGAGCTAAGAAGGAAGGGAAGCTTTGTTTCTCCCTACGTCCGTCGTTGTGTATGCTCGTATAGACATCTTCATCCTTCTCCCAGAGCGGTGTCTTGGGCCCGAAGAGTCTAGAGGCGTAGACGAAAGCAGCTACGATGACTACCAGAAGGAGGAGACCCAACAACTGAAGGAGGGACCACATCACCTCTCGCTGTATGAGAATTTAGATTGCCACGAACGTTTAAAATGATCACGTGACTGCAGACGTCTACAACTTGAGCTGTGAAGTCTCGACAGGTGTTACAATCTCTTTCTTCAGACGATGAAGCTCTCGTTGCATACATTTATTATGTTGGATAGACTCTTCGATGTCTGAGTGATGGTCTGATCTCCTGAGGGTGACAAAGACCAGAAACGGCAGCGTGATGTAATGAGTGTAACTCTTCCTTCTCGTAGTTGGTCTGGTCGTTGAGGGACTGTGTGCTGATTGTCCTGAACATCAATCGGTGTTGGTGGATGATACAAAAGCATTATGAAGCGACTCGATAGCAGTAGGACCAGCCGGTGAACAGATAACAGGATCCTCAAGAAGTCTTCATTCCAATCCAACGACTAGTGTTCCGATGAGAAGAGGTGGGAAGATGTTGGTCAGAAACACCTCATATTATCGTACCTTCTGCTCGACAACAGAATTTGTATCATCCATCTCTTCCATGCTGGTGGACCGTTCGTCGGACTCGATCAATGTCATCCAACCCGTGGGATTTGACCTTATAGACTGCGGGACCTGTGTTGCGACACACACAAACCGCTTCGTGGCTCGGGCCTCGGCCGATGTCAGACTAAATTATAGGACAAAGAAGCAACAACTGACGTCTACCTCCTTAGACGAGATACGGAGAGCCTTTAGACATCGCGTGTAACCTCTAAAGGCCCGGTTCGGCTTTATACGTGATACGTCTCGTTGTGAGGCAGTGACATCGAGATCGTCGGTGTGGTGATGATCGTGTGAAGAGGAGACATAATCGTTACAATTTATTCACTGTACAATCCATCCTCTCTACAGCCGTGGATGCTTCTTCAAAACTTTCTCATTAATGGGCTTGCTTGTCTTCCTAAGCCTGAGCGATGGAGACCATGGGCCATCTGATGTTGTTGCTGATCTTATCGTGCAAGATGGGATCATCCTTGTGCTTGATCTTCAGATGAGTCTTCAGAGCTCCCTCCGTTCCATAAGCTCTTCCACAACGACAAGGGCAGGTGAATCTTCTGTCGACTTCGTCCTTTTTCCTGCGCTTCTTTCTGAGGTTGAAGATGGGAATATCTGCATCTACCATCAGCTGACATCGAATGGAAGGTGGAGGAGACGTACCTGAGCACTCGATGGAGTCACGTCTTCTCTTTCCCTCTTGATCAGCTTCTTCTTCTCCACCCAAAAGTTCCAAGGGAAGGTATGGAGGCAACTGCATGACGATAGAGGATGGCGGTCCCTGTCTATCTAAAGCTTTCGGTGTCCTCTGCATCTCCATCAGCCACATCTCCACCTTGAATGAAACTCACCGTCACCCAAATGAAGACTCCATCGCTCTCTTTCACGGAGATCGTCTCGTCGTTCAGATTCAATAACTTGGCACAGTCCATGCTTCACTCCTTTGTCTGTGTCTGTAAAATGAGACTCCTCACTTCAACGTCGAATATAGAGCGACCTCATACTCTACTCCCTCGGCCGAGCGCGAACCACCGAAAGTACCGACGTCAGATATCCAAATTTCTGACAGCTACATTCTATATCTCACCACGGCGACACCTACAGCCCTCCTCAACCGCTCCATTCTCAACCATATCACGAGACACGAACCCATCTCACCTCTACATCCGTCGGCGTTCGAGTCTCTCGCATCACCTCTCGTCCATAGAGCCACACATCCGACGCAAATATGGATGTTGTGTCTTCTAAGTCGAGCCGTGTCACTCTCCTCGGGTCATACACCTCGGGCTGGTGTAGGGAGCGTTCAAACAAAAACGGTGTAGAAACAGGTTCTCGGTACACTTACCCATTTATCCATAAAATGTCTTCTCTGTTTGAGCTCTTCACCCGCGGCGTGTCTGACGTCCAACCGTACTCACAACGGCGATAATGTCTAAAGGAGGTCGTACTGTGTGACTGGTGGCCACAAAAGCCCGATCGGGATGCCTCTATCGCGATCGCATGAGAGGGAGACCGGGAGATCATCGTGTTCTTTATTTTCCATTCTGGAGGGAGAGGAGGTTTCTCTTCTCTTCTTCGATTTTCGCTCTCTCTTCTCTGAATTCTCTCTCGACTTCTTTCATCTCGTCATCGAATCGGCGGACGGCCTCATTGTGGCTGCGGGCTGCATTTCGCAGACGTTGTTTGTCGCGGCTGAGCTTCTCTTCTCTACCTCTCAACTCGTCCATGATGCTGTTCATGGCTTCTTCCTGGGGATGTCGCGTCAACATCGTGTCCCATCTTTTGTGATGATGATATGATGGTGTCACCTCTTCTAACTTGTCTATGTTCCATTTGTTCCTGGCGTCCTCTAGTTCGATTCTAGCTTGCTCCAACTGCTTCCTCTCCATGTCAATTCCCCTCCTCTTCTCGCTGATCTCCCCCGGCTCCTCCCTTCCCCAGTCAGTTCCCGCCAAAATTTTCCCGCCAAAACTCACCGGATGAGGATGGCGTGCCACCTGTCGTCGAGCTGTCTCCTCAGTTGTCTGAGTCTCTCGGTCTGTTCTTCTGTCGCAAGCTCTCTCCTCCTCCTCTCTGCAGTTCTGGCCTTGTGTTCGTCTCTCAGCATGGCCCTCGCCTCTTCTATCTCTGTTAGAGACTCGTCTGTCACTCTCGCATTCTCTGCCGCTTCGTGTTCTATGGCGGCCCATTGTTCTGCGATGAGTGCCTGAATACAGTTCAATCGTGATATTCGACGATCTACAACGAGGAGATCGGAATCGGCGGGTTGTAGATGGATGACATGATTTGTCGTGAATATCACCTTTTCTTCTTCCACCCTGCGTCTCTCTTCGGCCAGACCGTTGGGTGTCTGCTGCTTCTTCTGTCTCTTCACTTCTTCTTGCAGGGAGAGGATCTCCTTCTCTCTGTCCGTCAGCATCTTCTTCAGACGTGCCACCTGCTCGTCCGGCTCTTCGTCTTTCTTTCTGTCAATCGATCAGTCTCACGTGTCGTGAATGGATGTGTATCGTTTCTATGATGATGCTGATGTTGCTGATGTGATGTTGGTGTCGATGATGGATGTGACGCTGATGATGTCGATGTGGATCATGATGTGGTGATGATGTGATGCTGATGATAATGTTGATGTCGATGGATGATGATGTGACGATGATGATGATTACCCTTCTAAGAGAGGAGGGAAGAGAGAAGCGGACGTCTGCGTGTCGATCTCCGTGGTAGACACTACGACCGAATCCGAAGAGGGTATCTCCTTGGCGTGCGTGTACTCTGTGGTGACGGAAGTGTCGGTGCTGCTGGGTGTGTCTCTGATGTTCTGATTCATGTTGGAGATAGAACTGCTGGTGTTGGAGAGAGTGTTGTTCATGTTCGACATGCTCTTCTTTTCTATCTCTGGTGATAAGATGTCCTTCTTGTCCTTCTTCTTCTTCTTGTCTCCTGATCGTGAGGTCAGTATTCATTTTGTTCTATTTTATTTCTCGCGTGGAGAAGAGATGACGTCATTCTCGTGGCTCCAGTTAACTATAGAGAAATAAATTAGAATAAAATCGGTCACCTTTCTTCTTGTCTTTCTTCTTGTCCGAATAGTCCGCCACCGTCGTGGGATGTTCCTGGAACTTTCAATCTACAACGCGCCACAATATGTCACCTGAGCGTGATGACCATCCTCTTTTCCTTTTCCTCTCAATCTGGAGATCTTGCTCCTGAATCGACTCTGCTTCCCTTCTCTCGTGGCAGAATCTCTCATGACAGAGTGGAGGGGTGGTGCTTCTTCTCCTTCTTCTTCCTCCACCTCAGCCTCACGACTGTGAGGATGTCAGCATGATGATGTGTGATGATGATGTGTGATGATGATGCACGATGACGTATGGTGAGGTTGATGATGAGGTTGATGATGTATCTCACTTTTGTTCACGGTTGGCTCTGAACTCAGCCATGCTGGCCTGTCCCAATGGAACCTTCACGTTCCCACCAATATTCCTCGTGGACAGATAATACTGTGTATCGATCGGCGCTGCCACTTTCGTCTCCCTGTACGTGTGAGAAAACTCGACGAAAACTCGACGTCTTCACCCCAGGGTAGAATTTCTGAGGCGTTGTAGTTGAACGACGGACTCGAAGAGGGTTTCGATTGTCTCTGGATTATTCAACGCGATTTCGAAATAACCGACAGCGTGGATCTCAGCCGCCAAACTCTCTCCCTGTCGATATCTCGTCAGAAGGATACGGAGAGGATGAGCGAGATGATTCGAGATGGCAGGTTGTAGTGAGGCGTACCTGAGAGTGAGTGACATAATCTTCGGGGACGTTGTCTCCCAACGCTTCCCTGACGTCACACTTTGTTCCCACCAATATCACAGGTACCTGTCACCATCAGTTTCCATTCTCACACGCATCGACATCATCCAACGACATCGAATGGATGTGTGCGACACATCGTCGATGAGTCTCTACATCGATGGGATGACATCGTACACACCTGAGGCTGATTGAACTCCAACTCCTCGTGCCATTCGTAGACTGCATTGACGAACGAGTTACGATCGATAACGGAGAACATCAACAAGAAGACATCACACATCTGTCATCATGAGAATCTCCACCGGAAGATGGAGAAATTTCGGAGAAAATTCCACCTTGTAGTTGAGGATACGGAAACGAGAGAAGGTAGGATCGGACTCTGTGTCTACGAGGTTGAGGCTGGCGGGCTCGGTATCGACCATCATTCCATTGATGTTGAAGGTTCTGAATTTCTTCTCCGCGTCGTCCATCTGTGATTCTTCCAATAGACTCGTCGCTCCCATCTGTAAAACGTTGGATATTCGTCGAAAAATGATTTTATTTCGAAATGATTCTTTTCGTGTGTATGTTGTCTTCATCATGCAAGGATGAAATATCGAATGGATTGAGAATGTGTAGATAGGATGTCTCGTTGTAGAAAGATCGATGGTAAGAGTATCACCTGAAGTGCAAACGAAGTCAACAGGGCCGTCTTTCCCACCTATTCTCCATGAGTCTTCACCATCTACAATCGATTTGTAGACTCACAGATGAATCTCCTACTACAACAGCGTTGATGGCACTATCATCCATGAACTCTGCCTCCGATTCCTCATCGGACGACATATACCCAGGAGATTTCCTGGAATTTTCAACACCCCGCCGGCCTCTCCCACCCTCACCTCGTATCACGGGTCTTCTTCAGAGCCTTCTGTGTCTTTTCTGCTCTCTTCAACCTCTCCTTCAACTTCTTCTCCTTGTGTTCTAACTCCCTGGCTTCCTTCTCTAATTCCCTAGCAGTGGAAGCCAATTGCGCTTTCTTCTCTTTCAACTACAACGAGTCAGCTGGTGATCGACTCATGACGATGAGGTTTCCTCATCACTCCATGACTCACCGCATTGTCCTTCTGTTCTAACTCGTCTTCCCTCTTCTTTCTCTCCTCGATGAGAGCAGTGATGGCAGCCATGCGGTCGTGATTGTTTCTCAACGTCTTATCCAATTTCCTCTCGTCCAGACTGTTCGTCAGCTCTGCGCTGGACTTCTAAAGAGGTTTCAATGAAATGAAAATGGCAGGTTGTACATCTACCTTTCCACGGTGAGCCATGAGAGCCCCTCTCAGAAAATCGGAAACTTTTCCTCTTCTGGGTCCCGCCGGAATCTGTGACGTCAGAGATGAAATGTATTCCTCGAGAGTGAGAAAACTCACGGGATTTTCGCTGAGCTGGGCACCACCTGCAGTGAGGGCGGGTGCGATGGCGGTGCCGGGGCCGGATGACGGCCTCGCGTCTTGAGATGAGCTCATGGAGTTCTTTCCTAAGAGTTCTCTGAAGGTGTTCAATGTCTCAGGGCCGATCTGGTTGCCATCCAGGTTGAGAGACTGTAAAGAGGTCACCGATGATGACATCGCATGGAAGATGAGAATGAGTCGCCATCGATGATGACACGCGTGGAAGATGAAGAGATGATCGTCATCGGCGACATCATCTTTGGAGGATATGGATGATGGATGATGTCGACTCACTCTCAATGAGAGATGCTTGCTGTCCCGGATAACGTCTAATAAGAGTTTCGCACCCTCTTCGGTGATGTTGCAATTGGACAGAGAGAGAGATCGCAGGGTGCCATTAGCCTTCAGGGCCTCGGCCAGAAGAGCAGCACCTTGATCTCCAAAGAGGGAACCAGATAGCCCGAGAGATTCGAGAACACGATTCGTGTGTAATGCACCGGCGAGGGCGGCGACACCTGCGATGGACGTTGAGGATGGAATGTGGATGATATATGAATATCACCTCTCTGTTCGATCTTGCAGTCGTTGATGTGAAGAATTCTGAGAAAGTCGTTGCCCGTGAGACAGCCTGCGAAGGCCGCCGCGCCGCCGTCACCGATTGCATTTCCATCGATCTGGTAGAAAATCAGAAACCGTGAATAGAGAGGAGATCGTCACATGGAATGCAGCCAGGTTTTGATTGCCTGTGAGTGAAGTGGCAAGTGCGATGGCTCCAGATTCGGTAATCTGATTGTGAGAGAGAGAAAGGAGCTTCAGAGGAGTGCTCTTTGCGATAACCTTGAACGTTGAGAGATGATTCTGAAACGTGATATTCACCTTGGCAATCTTGAATGCATCTTCGTCTTTGAGTCCCATTTTATCTAATCGTGCCCGATGTGCAGTCTTCTCATCCTCTAAGATATCTGCCAGAGGTCTCTTTCCTGTCTGAGTGTTCTCAGAGATGGCTTGAGCCAAATGAAGAGAAGCGGGCGTGGGAGGACTGATGAAGTCGGTCTGTGGCATTCGTGTAGCCATTTTAATCGTCTATATATGGTACTATTGCGTGTGTCGTTCTGTTGTTGGTGCTGTGACCTCAATGCGCTCGGTTGTTGGGAAATTTCTTTCAAATCGCGAGGGTACCGGCAGCACATGAATAGACAGGAGGAACACCTTCTTCTACTTCCTTCGCCTTTATGGCATCTCCAGTCCGACAGCGAGGGATTTGTGAAAAACATCATCGAGAATGTATGACTTCAGATCACGGACACCGAGAAGGCTTCAATGGACTTATATATTCAAGCAGATAGAGCGCATCGAGTCTTCTGAGAGGCACGTGGTATCGTGATGTGATGTCGATTCAATCCAATTCGATCTCGAATGGCATCACGAAGCTTGGAGGCTTCGTGTCTCCGTACTTGAGAGGGCCAAAGAACCTCGTGTAGAGAGTCCTCGTCGGTTTCTGAGAGAAGATGAGAGGTCTCTCGTCGTTGATGGACCTCAAGATGTCCTCATACTTGTCTAAATTCTCCAAGATGCTCCTCCCTCTCAATCCTTTTGGATAACTTCCCTTCAGATAATCCAAATTGATCTTTCCACCATACGATCGATACACGAGCTGATTGCATCCATCAGCCGATGTAGAATCGGAAACGTGACGATCTCACGGCGTTATAGAGGTTGTAGATCTCCTGCTCCGTGCGGTAGATGAACCACTCTTGTGGCCCGAAGATGACGCGTATGGTGAAAGTCTGCATGATGTCAATGATGTCGTCAAAGTCGATCGATTCACCGGTGTCTTAGACCAAGACAGACCTTCCAGCCAGATTTGTGACTTGGTGTAGATGGGATCACTCTCTATGACGCTGCAACGCTCCGGCGGTGGTGTCCTCTGTGTGTTGTTAGCGGTGATGTCCAAGATGGTGATGACGGTAGCGTGATGGTTGGATGATTGGATGATCGCGATCGGGCGATTGGATGAGTGGATGATGGATGATCGGATGATTGCGTCCGATGATGATCGCATCACCTGCAATGTGATCTGGGATGCCAGCTGTGCGAGGTTCCTCATCCGATCTTGTGCGTATTGTCGATCTCTCTTCTTCTCCTCGTCGATGGCCTCTTGGACTCTCTGCTTTCGATTCTTCTCCAGAGCCAGACGATCCAACGAACCATTCAACTGTAATGCGGCGAGCCAATGGTCAAATATATCTGAGAGAGCATCAGCAGGACGTCCACGATGATGATTATGATGATGATGATGATGATGATGATGATGATGATGATGATGATGATGATGATGATGATGACGGTGATCAGCTGACGATGAAGTGACGATGGATTCACCCGGCGATATGCATCGGAAGGAAAATTCGCTGAAATCGTTCGTGGTGATGATGAATATGGAACCCAGACCCTCTTGATCTTTCTGTGTGACGAAAGTCGAATTCTTGAGTGAGATCCTCAGCCTGGCATCGAAGCTCTACTCTCGGTCAATTCTTCGACTTCATCCACCGGTGATGATCAGGATGATCGAGGTGATGATCATCACACGATGATGGTGACGGTGTCACACCTTATCATTCTTGTAGATCGTCATGATGCCTCGTTCGATATCGCAGATGCGATCGGACCACACGTTCGCAGCTTTCAGACTCTGCTCCATCTCTCCGAACAAGCAGTACTCTCCCTCCGTCTCCCTCTCTTCCTTGGTCGCTGCCAACAGATGAGTAGATGTCTACATGATATATTCGATCTACAACGATGTAGATGGATCACCCCATTGGAGGATACCACGCATGACGAGATCTTCCTGTGCCCATTGTAGATGCTCGACGGAGAAGGAGCCAGTTTTCGAGACTTCATCGGGTAAGCTGATGGATTGGTCTGTGGGGTGTTATCGATCTACAACCTGCCGAACTGGATCTCTCGACATTTCGTCGTTGTCAGATGCAGATGATGGATGTTGAGATGATGATGAGGTTGGAGATGAGACAAAGGCTCACGCGCTCCCATCTTTTTCAAATCTGAATTGAAAGAGAACGTTTTGTGCGTAGCCCATCCTTCGTCGGCAATAGCCACGTATCGACTGTATTCTAAGATGCTGCTGTATGTCTTCACGGAATCTTCTCTGCTCTCCGGAGAGTCCTCACATCGGTGAGCGATTAGGTGCGATGACATGCACCATGGTGACTCACCTTCTTAGATATTTCTTCTTGTGAATTGGACCGTGAAATATCGGTCGACTTTCTCACTCGGCCCTGGGGGATGGGTCAGATGATCCATCGATGGAGGGATACGTGTTGCACGTTACGTACTTCTCGTGGAGGGATGGGCGCTGTGATTCTGGAACTCCTCTTGGTAGATGAACGAGACTGATTCCATTTAGACTGATGCTCGTGACGAAAGAGGGGAGGAGATAATCGAGATGAGAGATCACCCTCGGTGCAGAGATCTCCAAGATGATGTTCTCTGGATTCGGAAGGGAGGAGAGGACGTCCAACATGTCTTGTGTTGTGCAATCTCTCTTGATGATTGTGAGGCGATTCAGCTCTGTGAAAAGTGATAATGTAGCGATCTTGTCTGTGCCGAGTTCTCCATTGAGTTGTATGCTCAAGTGTTTGACGTGATGTGCAATGTGAGGATATTGACAGAGGTGGTGCCAACGGCTGTCTAATTTGGAATAAAGTCGTACGGATTCGTAATAGAGGGATAAATATAGAGGATGGAGGCGATGATATAATGCCCAATTTGTCTGTGTCTATAAATTGTCAACGGAAAGTGTTGTGGAAAGCGATCACCAGTTGGGATAGTGCTGGATATTTTGCAGTTCTTTCTATCACATCATGGATGAGGTGATGAACTACGAGAAGGAGGAGATCTTGAGGCCAAACATCTAGAGGCATGGTTTCTGTCTCCAGATGGATGATCGAATCATGTGTCGTTGACAACGAAAACTCAGATGGTGCCGGAAAACGAGAAACGACAAAGGAACATTTATTCGTTTTAAAGAACAGACTGAGCCAGTTGCAGCTGCTATCATTCATTCAGCTGAATCTATCTTCACTGCGAAAAGCAATGTTTGCCTCTAGATCAATCGGGTCATGATCAATCGGATAATTTTATCCCTCTCATCTTCTCTTCTGCATCTTCTCCCACGCTCTTCACCATCTCCACAAAGTATCGATGCCATCTAAATGCGGTCAATCGACCTTCAGCCTGCGTTGATCCTCTCACCGATCGTCTTGTGTCAACTCTGGATGAAACGAGGTGACAAGGATATTCTTCTGTCTGGCTGCCACTATCTCGTTTTCCTCCAATTGTGCGATCACCTTTCATGCAGTGAGATCACATGATTATAAGCATCGTCTCATCATCTCGAGACCTCACCTTCACTGAATCTCCCTTCTCAACCATAACAGGTGCTCGAATGAAAACAGCGCGGATCTGATGTTCCATCAGTTCCATCCGTGATGATGAGACGTGTTTGTCTTTCTCACAGGTTTTTCACCCAATTCAGGAACTTGTAACATGGTTTCGAAACTGTCAACTTGCGAACCAAAGAAGTTTCTCGCGACTGTGGCATCTAATCCACCGATGGTCACCTGCATCGATTAGAGGTCGTCAGATGATGAAAGAGTCACCTGTCCGTTCTTCTTCGTGCCAATGAGTCTCTCGGCTAAGAAGATCATGCCCGCACAGGTTCCCTGTAGAGGTTAGAAGATGAATGCATCATGTGATGAATCGAATCACCCATGTCGGTTTGTTTCGACTGAATTGCCTGAGCTCGTCTAAGAAGTTGGGCTCTCGTCCGCTTACGATGGCCATGGATGTACTCTCTCCTCCAGGAATGATTAAGCCATCGACCTTTTGAAGTTCGGCGGAAGTTCTACAGACAGTTAAGATGAATCCATTGTCAACTTCTTCCAATGTGATTGACAGTTTTCGATGGGGTCAATCATGATGTTGCGAGTGATAGACACCTGATGGGTATGGCTTCAATTTTCAAGTCGTTGAGTTTCGTGATGTGTTCGTGAAAGGCTCCTTGAAGAGCTAGCACCCCGATCAACATGATTAGTGACTGAACTCAGAATAAAATTATTCAATGACACGACGATGGAATTGATCACGTGTGTTCGATGCGTGATGCTGTTTGACGAAGTCCGAAAGTAGTGGATTCCGCGATTCGCACTTTTCAGTGAAAGTACAATCATAAATAGGCCGAATTAATTCGGGTTAAGAGGAGATTATGTAATACCTTGAACGAGAGATGATCATCTATAGATTAAGACAGTGGCGTAAACTGTATGGGAAGAGAATGAATTCTGAGCTTTGAATGTGCATCGAACATCTACATGAACAGGATGTGTAAGCGTGGAGGCGTACTGCACGTATGTAATCTGCTCCATCCACCCTTGACCAGGGCGAGGGCTGTATCGCAACCATTGTACGAGATTCAATTACCATAGTGACGGGGCCTGTTGTAAAAGAAGGAGAAAAGAAACAGGGGGTTCTACAACCAATAGAGAATCTCTCTTTTGTGAAACCACAGGCAGCATGAGCCGCGATGCTTCAGGGTTCCATATTAGAGCGGCCAGGAGCGGATCAGAAGGATACCACCGCCACTCGGAATCATCACCTCTCGCTCAATATCATACTCCTGACTTGATCAGAAGACCACAGAAGATCACGAGAGTACCCTCTTTGACGAGTCCAGAGGCAGCTCCCATCAGTGCGGATGAAGTGGAATATGATCCAACCCCTATAGGTGAAGATTGCAACCATGTGACATCACTGTCTCATGTCTTTCGAAGGAAATGGATCCTTTGGTGCCGTCTATCTTGGATCATGTAGAGGACATCAGGTGACTTGAGATATATCTTTGATCGACACATTTTTCCCTCGAGCCATGGATGAGAAGATTTCTCCCGTAGAAATTGACTCAATTCGACGAAGCAAACGGGATGGAATGATTGCGAGATAATAGACGGACGACTCATGATTAATAGGTAGTCATAAAGAAATTGAACGTGAGGGCCGATAAAGAGGAAGAATTCAACCGAGAAGTCGAAACGATGGTGTATGTGATACTGCATTCAATGGGTTGAGACTGACCTCTCCGTAGAAAGCTAAGAAACCCCAACGTCGTATTATTCATGGGAGCCGTTAGCGAACCGAACAACCGACTGATAGGTGCGATTCCATCTCCATCATCCTCCCATCATCTCACGACGAAAACCGATGTCTTTGACAGTGATGGAATACATGCCGAACGGCAGTGTCTCGAAACTATTGGAACAACACAGCGGCAACCCGGGTGTCCCGCCGAGTGAGTTCATCCTCCATCCCCGATCTGATCTTCCATCAGTATCCTTTGAAACAAGAATGAGAATAGCCAACGATACGGTGAAAGGCATGAACTGGCTCCACTGTTCCGTTCCTCCCATCCTGCATCTCGATCTCAAATTAGACAATCTGCTCATCGCCGCAGACGGCACCGTCAAAGTGGCAGGTGACATCGAGCGTGAGCCGCGTGGAGGTCGCTGATCGCGTTCGCAGATTTCGGATTGTCCAGGGTGAAGACTGCGATCGACATGACGGGGAGGGCGGGAACGGCCCCATACATGGCCCCTGAGATGATTTTGGGACATTTCAATGAGAAATCTGACGTCTATTCCTTTGGTATATTGTTGTGGTGAGTGGTGAGATTTCGAGGAAATGTTGAAGGGAGAAGGGAACTGGCCTGCGTGGATTGGGCTTGGGCTCTGGAGGATTATGATGCGAAAGGTGAGATCTACAACGATGTAGAGCGATGGAATCAAGATCACTGAAAATGGATTGATTCTCATTTTTCGTCATCGAGACACGAATTTCTTCACGAAAAAATTGGGACACAGTAACGGGCGGGAGGAAAACTTTGGGACGTGAAAATTGACCGAAATTCCAGGTATCCACGACGCCGTCAAAAACGGCGAGCGGCCAAAATTCCCCGAAGACGGCTCAGTCGGCCCCCGCCTGAGGTACCTCCATCTACAAACAGCCACTCTGACCCCTCCCCCAGGTCTCTCATCGAGCGGTGTTGGGCGCAAGATCCCAGCGGGAGGCCCAGCTTCGCCCAGATCTTATCTGACAACGAGATCGACCTCTGTATATTAGATGATTACATCAATAGAGACCGCAACGCTCTCGGTTGGGAGCTGTGGAGGGACCCCGCCTTTCTGCACAAGGTATGATGTCATATTGACGAGTGATGACGTCATCACGATGGTGCTGATGGATTCCAGCGAAAAGTCACGGAGCACGAATTTTTCAATGCATTTTTCAGAGCCATCGATGTCAGCGAGCCAGACGCGGTGGACATCAAGTGAGAAAAGTCTTTCAATTTCATCATTTCGAGAAGACAAAATCATCATGAGAGATGTGATGAGATTCTGACTGATGATGAGGTGCCTCGTGGAGCTGATGAACGGTGGATTCGATGTGAACGGCGTCATCATGATCAGCTTGCAAAATTTCGCCCGGACGCTTGAATGCTTTGGTCCCATGAACGTCAAGATGATACGTAGGATACGCAAGGTCCTACAGATGGAGTGAGATGTGACGTCACGTGACCTCACTGACCCTCTCCAGTGGTTTCGTGGGTGAAATGGATACAAAGGCTGCAGAGAAGGAGCTCGGAAGAATAAGGACCCCCGGAAATTATCTCGTTCGGTTTTCGTCTACACCGGGATGCTTTGCCATCTCTGTCATCGGAGAGGTGAGATCATCATCATCATCATCTCTTGATGACGACGTCGTGTTGATGGAGGTGTATAGAAGGGGTCAATAAAGCATTTTCGGATATCTCATCAAGCGGGAGGGTGAGTTGGTTCATCGAGATCTCATCGTGATGATCGTCTCGATGTGAAGATGATGACGTTCGAATAGACCTTTCTTTAGAGAGGGCCACTCTCAGACGTACAAGTCCCTCCCAAAGCTGATTGTGGGGCAGAAGAGTGCCTTGAAACTGCGATCGCCGATTGCCTCCAAATTCCGGTTGCTGTTTGAAGAAGATGCAACGATGGGTTACATCGTGTCAGATGATTGGGAATAAACGAGCTTATCTGTAACTCTCCCTCTTTATTGTGTTATGAGAATGATGTGGAAAGACAAGGTCTGTATGTCACGTACACTAAAAAAAATAGCGTACATTGGCACGTTTCTCTGTTATGAACGTCCGGAAAAATGGAATACACCACCGTGTAGCCCAGGTGATTCTACACCTGGGCAAACTGTCATCAATGACCTGGTACCCTCCCTAAGATGTGATAAGTGCCAATGTACGCTATTTTTTTAGCGTACGTAGAACCAATAGAGAGTCCTCCTTCAGACAATGCCGCCCACATCACACATGGGGAGCTCGGCTTTAAAGACATCCGTTCCGAGATGAGGAGGAAGAAGATACTTCGATGTGTGATGCATTCAGTGATATCAAATTAAGAGGATGGGAAATTTGCAAACAGTGTGACATTACACCATCAGACAACAGTATTCATCTGGTTGAGATGCTCACATTGTGGCGCATTGACAAGACATGCCTTCTAAAGATGGAAGTGACAGAACCAATCATTACAGAGGTGAAAAAAACGACCGCGAGCCCCTTGATAATTCCTGTATGGTGGGTGACAGTATGTCCCTGATGAATTGCTGCAATAGGAGAGGACACTACCCTCCGCGTGAAATACAACAGTTGCAACCAGCAAATGAGGAGATGTTGCTGTTGATATCGCGCACGTAGCCATTGGATTTCAATTGAATTGCGAGGACGCAAACCGGTCCTTTAAGGATAATAACGCTATCTCGCAGAAGGTATCTGATCACATCACAATCTCATCATTTCTACACCCACATCACTTCCCATTGACATCATCACATGCATCAGATCGACCGTTTGAATCAGGTTTAAACACGACAGATGCTTGATATGCAGGTTTTGAACATGCCCTCCTCAAGACCCAATGCATTGACAACTTTTTCATTCACGTGGGATGATGTATATCTCATTGTCTCATTCAATACAGCTTAGCACGAGTGAAGAACACTGCAAATCGTAGCACATGACCAACTTGACATGCTTGTAATTCACCTCTGCAGCAAGCAGATAAAAAAACTTGAGCGTGAGTGTTGTGCCCAACATTTGACATCAATGACTAATTGGAAAACTCGGAGAAAAGTCAGTGAAAACTCAGCAACCAAGAAACACATTCAATGCATGTTCATTGAAAAGGAACACCTTGGCTTTCTTTGGTTTGAAATCATTCTTTATAAACAGAGACTCATTGAACTGTTTGGTTCTTATGTGGCAACCATACACCACAGTGAGGGATGTGCTCACAAAGCAATTGATGTAATTGGTGGGCATCAGTGCAGGAAGGCTGTGGAGATCACAGATATGTACAGGACACCTGCATTGCTGTACAAGAGAGTCAGGAGGCACAGAAGTTCTTCTTTTGATGATCTGCTCTTGGGAAAGAAGAGGAAATCGACTTCAGCTGTTAGTTAAAGTCTTTGTACCTTTTATACATAAACACTTTGTACACTTGTAATGTATTGTATATTGATGCATCCTCTTACAATATGCCTCTTCTTGACGGCAACAGTTACTCTGGTTGTGAGCATCCATTCCATCCTCTACAGTTGTCAGGCCAGAAAAAAGTTTGCACAGAACCCTCATTGAATTCCACAAATGATGCAAACAACAATAATGAACGCCTTGCACGTAAACATTGACATAATTCAAGTGTCAGATGAAACACCCACATGCAACAGTGATAGAAGCCAAGCTCAGAAAAAAATAATGACATTGAAGATAGACGCCAAAATAGGAGAAAAGTCAGACATGGAATGACTAAGTGACTTGTGTATGATGTGCATTTATGCACATCATCATAAGTCATCTTAGGAATGG
>MDYQ01000260.1:0-35236 GCA_003024175.1 Planoprotostelium fungivorum | reverse complement strand
GGAACCGTGTCAAGCACAACCACCGGAGCTGCTGTTTCCCTTCTTCCTCTGGCCTCCTTGGCTCTCGTGTCTCTCTCCTTGCTCGCGTAGAGATGATCGGATTCTTGCGTTCGAGAATAAAATATGATGCTCATTTATTTTATTAATTTTTTCAGCGCGAAAGAATGGTTGATCAGAATGAGCTACGACTGATGCCATGAATGTTCTCAGGTCTACCTTTCTGAGAGGATCATCATCAAACAATGTATGAGCGGACGCGTCAGACCTCGTTCGACACTTGAAATGATTAGTAGACGTATAGCTGGTAAGGATGTGAGTAGAAGGTCGGGAGAATAAATGATAAAAGATGAGAGGAAAAAAAAGTCAAGCTCACACATTTATATTTACATTGCAAGTATGTCTGTCCACTCCGTCTTCTCCTCTATAAATCTACAGTTTTCGTATCGTAACTCCCACGAGATGACATTCTGGTCATTATCTCCTTCTGAATAAAATTCAGAATCAAGTAAGAGAGATTCGATGAAGTCGTACGGTTCCTCCGTAGACTCATACGGAGTGGAAATATCTTCTATCGTGCTCGTGTGTGGATCATGATCAGAGAGATCATCACCTAGACTGAACTGGGAGGATGGTGTGGAGGGCAGCGAGGTGTTGGGGGTCAGAGTGGAAGAGACTGTCGTAAACGAGTCGATGTCCTCCTCAGAGTACCCTGTGATCTTTCTCTCGGTCATGTAGCCTTCGATGAAATCCAATGTCTCCTGGTAGTCCGGCTCTGGGGGGCTCGGTCCAGTGTGGAGGGCTGCTTCTAGTAACTCCAGCGCCGACTGTGGTCTCACACTCTCGGGTTGGATGGTGTCGGCGTCCTCCGTGATGGGAATGGGATTGATTTTGAAGTAGTTGGTCTTGATTCGGTCTGCTCGTTCTGTGAACCTCTTCTTCTCGTCTGGGTGGAGAGTCTTCCAAGTTGTTCCTAAGAGCTTGGCTAATTGTGCATTGTTGAGGTGTGGATTCTGTCTCTTTAATGCAGACCTTGTCGCGTTACTGAAAAGAAGAAAACTGTTCGGGGGTCTGGCCACCCTTATCCTCTTCTTACCTAGCTCTGCATCCGAGTCACTCAGCGGATTGCTCCTCTTCATTGAACTCTTCATCTGTGAGCTTCTTCGTGTGGGTGTGTGTAACGTTGTTGGGTATAATAAAGACCTTCCTCCTTGGGTGTCCTCCTCTTTTTGAATTTGTCAGGCTCTTTCTTCAAAGGACCTTTCGTTGAATGTGCGTGGAAGAAAGTTCCGGAATCGTTCCACAAGAGGAATAAAAGGAAAGAGAAACCTCTACAATGAGAAGATGATGAAGAGTAAGAGGGTGTATTAACTCAATATCTTCTGAAGAGATCGACCTGACCCGAGTACCTCTCCTGGAACTGTGCGTAGAGTTCCGGGCTGTTTCTGGCGAGAACGGCAGGATCCATGACGAATGACACGAAGATGGTCGTGATGCCACTCTCCAAGACCTCCATGACCTGAGAGCACAGGAGAAGTCCGATCTGTTCAGCGTGAGAGGAGAACGCGGGCGTAGAGGAGAGCTCACCAAGAAGCCAAAGATGATCATGGCCGCGAGGGCATTGGAGTTCTGAGGGAAGAGGATGACGGAGAGGATGGCACCGAGGACACCGTTGAGGACACCACCCAAGAGAGTGCTCATGCCCAGGACCGTTCCGGTGATGTCATCGTTGACCACGGCCATGAATCCGTGCTGCTCGAACATGGCCCACGTGTCCTTCGCCGCCTCGCAATACGATTTTCCGTAGATAGCAATCTGTCTTCGTCAGGGCGCAAATTGTCTCTCAGCCTCACCTGAGCGAAGGCGTACTTGTTGAAGTAGCGAACGAGGTTCTCGATGATGGAGAGGAAGCAATCGATGATGGCGTTGAGGATGTCGTGGTTCCCTCTCAATCCTCTCAGGAGGGTCCTGATGGTCTGCAGTGCCGCGATGATGAGACTGCCCAGGCAGATGGAGCCGAATGAAGTTCCAGTGGCCCTCTTGAATGAGGCGATGGATGGATTAACGGGCATAGCTTCGGTTCCGTAGAGGAAGTACCAGGAGGCGACGGTGCCGCTGGTGGTGACGTGCACGACGTTCTTAATGACTGGAGAGTGTCATTCCAGTGGAGGGGTGGATCCTCACCTTGGGCGACCCAGTAGAAAGAGAGGAGGAGGAAGACATAGAGGACGTAGACTGCTGTGGGTCTCTCGATGTGGCTCTGTCCGTTCTGATCTACGACCTTGGAAGATAAACCCTGGTCATTGTTAATCCCAGTCGATGATAAGGAAAGGGAAGAAGAGAGAAGACAAAAGAGAAAGAGTGGAAATAAGAAGAGAGAAGACAAAAGAGAAAGAGTGGAAATAAGAAGAGAGAAGCACCTGATCCAAGAAGATGACGGTAAGCACCCAGAGGACGATCCAAAAGATGGAGACGAAGAGGGAGAGATAAGAGATGACAGTCATACCGTGGTATCCTGTAGAGAATCAGAGAGGAGCGCTCATGGATGAACGAGAGGACGGATAGAGGGTAGAGGGTGACTCACGCTGAGTGACACCAGAGACAGTTCTGAGCATGAGACTCGCGAAAGGGATCCTGCTCCTCCAAGAGAACCAAAGGAAGATGTGCAACAGAGCTGCCAGGAGGGTGATGATACCTCCGAAGATCTGCATTGTTCAGAACTCTATGATGATGAAGATGAGACGACTTACGGAGTGGATGGAGAAGAGGTAGATGGAGAAGGCAATCCACAGGGCAGAGCTCAGAACGAGGGTGATGTAGATGATCTGAGTGGCGAAGGTCTTGATGACCTGCAGCCAAACTCCCGCAAAGATGAGGGAGAGAGCGACCATGCCCATGCAGGAGAAGAGGAGCTTTCTCAGATTAGTGGAATCGGAGTAAGGCTCATTGTTTCCGGTGTTGTTTCCAGTGTTCGTGGTCTGTTGGTCCTTCATGACGGCTTGATACTTGACGGCGGCGAAGACAAAGAGGACAAAGAAGGCCACCTGTGGACGTGAGTATTTTGACGTACAATAAACGACTGACCAGGTGAACTAGGAAAACAATAGTCCAGGCGGGATCGCGACGATGATTCGCCGGCTTGAACTTGTCATCTGAATTACGATTGTTCTGAGGAAGTAATTAGATAGAGCCTCAAGTTCTTCGACTTACGATGGGGGACTCTTCATCGTAGTGTCTTGCGTACGTCTGATGCATCACAGGAGCCGGCTGATTTGTGTACTCGCGACCATCTTGTCCTGTATAGTATTCTGCATAATCAGAACCTTGGTGTTCGCTTTCCTTTCCCATGCTGTGCGTGTTGTGTCGTCCCTGCTTTTTTGATGTTGTATTTTTCTTGGGGGATCGCTAAACTTATTTGAATTTCTGATCTTTCCACAAACATCACACCATGCTCTCTCGAAGAAAGGCCACACAACCAGAGTGAGACGACAAATCGTCAGATAAATTTCAGTTGTCCTATCTTGTTTCGGGCAGTGATACTCATCATCTGTTAGACACAATGATGCGCCCGACCTGGTTGGTATGTCTGATGCAGCATTAGCATCCAAAGGAGAAGATGGACACAGAGAAGTTCACGTGCAGTAGGTTGATTATCTCTTTGATGACTGAGATTTTAAGGGGTGGGAAATATTTGAAGAGCATCATCTATGGTGGTCTGGATGGTATCGCTTCCACTTTTGTCGCAGGTATGGACTCGATCCACAACCGAGTTAACACCCACATAGTGGCTGCGGTCGCCGGGCAGAGTAACATCAGCTTGAGTGTGGCCCTTGTCATGGGTTTAGCCAAACTATTTGCTGGAGGCTTTTCGATGGGTGTGGGTGACTGGTTGGCGACCGACGCTGAGTTGTCCCTCGCCAAGGCCGAGAGAGCGAGAGAAGCTTGGGAGTTTGAGAACTACCCCGAAGGAGAGATCGAAGAGATGGTAGACATCTACGTCAAGAAGGGTGATGATCACGATCCATGCGATTCGAACCAACAGACAGTAGGGCTCTCTGAACCAGCGGCGAGAAGGATCATGGTCATATTATCGAAATACCCCCAAGCTTTCATCGACATCATGTTAGCTGAAGAGATCGGCATCTCTACAGACATCTTCCAACAGAAGCCATACATGCACGGTCTGGTAGGTATCAAAGGAGAACGAACGCGTTGACCGAGGCAGGTCAACTTTGGTTCCTTCATGGGGTGGGGAATTATTCCGCTCCTGGTTTACATCATCTTCGTTGCCATCAGCAAGACCCACCCCGTCGCACAGGAGATCGTCTTTGGTGTCTGTGCTGCCGTCACCGCCGTCACATTGTTCATCATGGGTGTCATCAAGGTGGGTGATTCATCATCGACCTTGTTGATGATCCCGCAGGGCCGTCTGACTGGCACAAATGTCATCACCTCCGGAATCATCACTCTTTTCTTTGGTGCTCTCAGCGCCGGAATTGGCTACGGTGTCGTCATCGCCCTCTACAAGATCACCGGCCTCGCCATCGATTGATCGACCATAAAAACTATTTCGAAGGACGAGTTCGATCTGTTGATTACTATTTTATTATTATGATACATAGAATGATCTTTTATTACACTCTCGTCTTGGGCTGGACGGCCTCCTGTCTCCTCTCCTTCTCTTCCTTCCTCTGGTCAATCCTCTTCGCCGTCTCGCCTGCGTTGTTCTCTTCCTCTCTCGTTTTCTCTGCATCCTCTTCTTCGATCGTCGCCTCGTTGTGTCTTCCCTTCACTTCGTCAGAGGGATCCAGACCGATCACCTGAAGGAGATCAGACACAGTATCTCTCGCTCGTCTCACCTTGCACGCCTCCAGGTACACTCTCTCCGCCACGATGGCCCTCACTTCGTTCCTTTCTTTTCCCTTCAGTCCTCCCTCTATCTTTCCCTGCCTCTTCTCTCCCTCTTTGGTCAGAACGCAGAAGAAGGCGTGGGGCTCCAAATCTTCGACGCCTGATGAGGTCAGATGTAGAAGTAGAGGGAGGCTGAAGATACCAACCTTCTGTCTTTGCGAAGCCGGTGACACCGACACCCACTTCAGCCTGCTCTCCAAACATCTGTGACGGTGGGTTACGTTCCCTCCTTTGTCATCTCACGTTGAGGATACCCTGGGCCATCTCACAGGCCACACGCGGAGAGACACAGTCCACTTCGCCTGCATGTTCTTTGTCGACATCCAAGAGTTTGGCCTTGTGTTGGAGAGTGTAGACCGTCATCCCTCCCAAGAAGAACGAACCTAGACGGATCAGCTCTCGAATTTTCTTCATCTTTACCAGCTGCATTGTGGGAAGCGAAAAGATCTGCCAACTTTCCTGCAGTAAGAGATTCGGCCAAAACTAGTTTCTTGATGGGTGCCTCTTCTTCTTCAGCATCATACTGGCGTTTGTGTGGATGAGTGGCCTGATTTGTGTTATCGTGTGTGCCGTATCTCCTCTCCTCCGTCTTCTGCTTCTCCTAATGTATGTCAATCGAGAGCACGTAGAGTGGAGCATTACGTTGATCTTCTGTCCCTTGGTCTGACCGGTCATCTTCTGTTGGTAAGCCTTCTGTATGTGAAACGTCCGTGCGTGATGATGTCTGAAAGCAATGAGTGACCGCGTGGACAGCATGGGGTGATGTGTTGTTGTTTGTAGAAGATTCACCTTTTTTGTGATCAACCGTGGCTGGACTCACACCACCGTGTCACGTGAAGGTGTTGCCATGAAAATTCGGACGCGTAAGACATCCCGCAAAGCGTTTTGTCGTTCTGGGATACACATCTACATCTCTACATTTATTCGCTGTCACTCTGCCCTCTCGTCTCTGGTGGTGGGGCGAATAGGGCTGCCATCATCGCGTCTTCATCTTCTTCCATCTGTGCTCGTCAGTCTCCTCTCTCTCCCTCTGTTCACCTCATCCATTCCTCTCCTCTCCTCCCTCCTCTCCTCTCTTGTCTCCTCCTCTGACTCAGATTCCCTTTCCTCTCTGATCTCCTCTCTGATCTGTTCCACTTGTATCTCCTCTTCTCCACCTCCCTTCTCCGTTCCATCTTCCTCCGCGTCTCTGTTCACTTCCGTCTCGATCTCATCTTCTGAAGATGACTCTATCCTGTTCTTCTTCCTCTTGTTGGGGGAAGGTGTGAGAGCGGTCGGTTGATAGGATTCCTGGAGGAAGAGGTCGTCATCTGTCTGCGTGAGTGCTCATCGACACCTTCAACCACCTTCATCTTGGAGCGTGATGGGTTTCATCTTCAGTCTCGGTCTCTGAACGGACACCGCCTCCTCTCCTCCCTTCGTCCCTTCTTCACGTTCCTCCTCCTGTTGTTCGAGTCAGATGTCATCTACATCTCCGAGTGCACCTGTTGCTGTCGCTCCAGCAGCGCGATGGCCTCTTCGTCCGCCTCCGTGAATCCTTCGAGGGGATCGAGAGCTCCTCCCTCCCCTTCGACTCCTTTCTTCCTGCACACGTCACCCATCACCATCCATACTCTCACTCACCTCTTCGATCGAGGAGGACGAGGTGTCCCCACGGATGGGGTTGGATCGGGGGGAAGTGGTGGGAGGTAGACGGCCCTTTCGCTCTTCTCGGGAAACTCACCTCCACTCAAGAGGGTGGAGCCGTTGACGATCCCTCCTTCCATGCTGCTCGCCTCCGTGATGACCTGAACTCCTTCAGAGGAAGACGTTTAGGCTCCTCACCGTCCTCCATACGGCATCAGAGGACAAGACTTTGGACTTCCCCACGATGAAGAGGTGTCTGTGCGGGTCAGAAAGAGGAAGGGCACGATGGTTACCTCTTGGCTCGGGTCAAAGCAACGTTCAGACGGTTGGGAGAGTCACTGAAACCGAGAGCGACGGTCCTGGAGCAGGCCAGCAGGATGACTTCTTTCTCCGCCCCTTGGAAGGCATCGACGGTGGAGACCTAGAGGGTTCATCTTCGAGAGAGAGGAAGGTTACCTGGATGGAACGGAGAAGGGAGGAAGATTTCGGAGCTTTGATCGTCTTTCCCTTCTTCGAGGCATCGACGTGGATCATCTCTTCTTCTTCCTCCCTGTCGTATCGACTGTTCGCCTCTAGGATATCATGTGGTATCTCCATGTTGGTGATGGCTTGTATCAGATGATACATCTGGGCTTTATCTGCTGTATCTCAATCCTCTGTATGGGTGGTGTGGTGACTCACACAGGGCTATGACCCCGATTTGATTGCCTCTCACACCCTTCTTCAATAGCAGTCGGATGAGGTGACAGACTAATTTGACTTCGTAATCGTTATGATAGCTGCCGAATCGATCCCTCGTCTGCACGAAGGTGAGTTTGAATCAGCCATACTGAGCCAAACTGACCTCTTCACCCCTGTCATCGTTGCAGAAGAGAAGGGATGGAATGCTCTCTTCTAACGGCTTCCTGTCCTCCTCGCTGACTCCATCCTCTAATCTTCCTTCGTAGAACATGACGTTGGCTATCCGACTGAACTTGGGATGGCACTGAGAGGGGTGAGCTCAGTCTCTGATGAGAACTCACTCTGTACTGTCTCCTCAGAAGAATGGGAGGATGATCCAGGGAGGCGAGTCTAACGAAGAGGGTCCTCCCTATACCCTCTCTCATGGTGGCATCATCCGTGAAGATGGACAAGGTGGGAGGAAGTTGTAGAGGATCTCCCACACCCAACATTCGGTGACAGCCGAAGCGGTTCATGGGGATGAGACTGAGGGGCTCTAGCATCTGAGAGCACTCATCTAGAAAGATGATGGGAAACACGTGATCCGTCAACACGGGGAAGGGTGAAGCGGCACATGTGACACCCACCACGGGAACCTGATGCATCAGAATCGGTGGATCATCCATCATCTCACTTCCTTCAATCGTTCCAGTCTATCGCTCATCTGACCTCCCTTGATCTCGTCGATATTCTTCTTGATATCCTTCCATTCCTTCACACTGATGCCTGGTTCGTTGAGCATCGAATTGAGGTCCCTCAGTGCTTCTTTCTCCTCTCCAGATTGCAGTGTATAATCGAGTATGGGCTTGGCGATCTTCTTGATGGATCCCACCCTAATGAAGTCTGTGAACTGCTGATCCAGCAGACCCAGCAGGACTCTGTCCACGGCAGTGTTGGTGGAAGAGCACACGAGTATGCGGATCTCTCGATTTTCCTCCATCTCAGCAATGCGGCAGATGAACACAATGAGTACCACCAGCAGATAGCTCTTTCCCGAGCCAAATACACCATGGACGAGGAGAATGGGATCCCCGGAAGGAGATGAATCATCGCTGCAGTGAAACCACACCAGGAGAGAGTTGAGGACTCTGCTCTCATCAGATGGAGATGTTCTCGTGTGCTCTTTACCTCTCTTGATCTCGATTCAGGGAGTACTTATCGCTCGTCTCGTCGGCCAGTACCTGATACTTCAATTTCGAATGTGTATGCACCAGATTCACCTGCAGGTCGTTCCTGGTCATCTTCAGGGAGAGGGGATCCGATCGAACCGATCTGATTCTCCCCCTAGGAACTCCACCGGGTGCACCCAGTAGATGCTCCAGGATGGGTAATTTATCGCTGTCCGGCTGCACGCTGGAGAGATTGTCCAACATGGAGAATTCAGTACTCAGATTGGGTCCGTGGATGACATACAATCCCTGTTTCGGGGGTATGAAACGATCGTTGATGGGTGTGATCTGATGTCAAGACTGAGAGATGTTTGCGGATAACGATAAGATACCTCGAGAAGGCCAGAGCGGGCAGGACCGTGAAAGGCACTGCGGACGAGATAGATCTGGTCGCTCGAGCTCTTGACCGTAAAAGTAGGTGTGGTGGACACAATCCACAGATCGTCTTTGGCATAGCTGGATTGATTTAGTCGTGATTGATGAGAGGGTACGGACTCGGTGGACTTCTCCTTAAATCCTTCGCTGAGTTTCAGATAAACCGCTCCTGATCGTGCATTCATGGGTGCACCCTCTTGCATTCTCTTGAAGCAGCTTCTTATCGATTGCTGGCTCTCGTTCTTACTTTGCACGTGTTAGAGATGATGGTGGGATCTATCGAGGAGATCACCTTCGTACGATCTCACAGTCTAAGTAGATCTTGACCCCCGAGGATCTGAGGGTATTGGCATTTCCCGGTGTGATCTTTACATCGGGTACAATGAGAGGGTCCTCTTGTATGATTCCATCTGCTTTCAACTCATCCACCCACTTGAACAGTTTACATTTGTTGTTCTCTTTCCCCGGACAGCAATAGAATTGCCTCCCTGGAGGAATTTAGCTCAGACTGTTCAGCATCGTTCTCACCTTTATTCGGGGTAGGCTTATTCACAGTTCTGAGCACTGCTTTACCGTGGGGGCAGGAGATAGCAGTGGCTCCTCCCATGATCTGACTAATCTGAGGAAATACTCCGTAGAGATCTACCGCAAGCTTCAACAATTGAAGGTTGATGTCTTCAATGAGTCCCGTCATCCAGATGGTTCGGTACTGAACGGTGTCCACAAAGGAAGTGGGTATCTTGACTTTGTGGTGGGGAAGTCTTCCATTGTTCTTATTTCGTATCGTCGTAGCATCAGTGTAACCAGGGAAAGTCAGAGAGGCAGAGTCAGGGCTGTAAGCTTGAGAGACAATGGGTGGCTTGAAGGGCTTCGTGACCACACTGTTCTTGATCAACTACCGCACCAGATCGAGGACATCACCCGTTTTTAGCCCTACCGAACAGGCTCGATCCCTTCGACTCGATCGGTATACGGATGGGTGCATCGTCTCCTTCTTTCTTCGTATGAGAATGTTTTTGTCCCCCCCGATCGACCAAAATCCTCTTTGTGGGGTTGTGAAGTTTCTTCCATGTGGACAAGAGAGGGACGTCATCTTCTTCGAGGGTTATGTTCCTTCCTTTCACTTGTGAAATGCGGATCGGTACATCGTCCTCATGATCATCTTCCTCGAAATATCCATCCAAAATTCCGGGACTTTGTACTTGTGGTTTGGCTCCATTCTGTGATCTGTACTAGGTGAGTTTGCCCCTGCATCACTTTCTCACTTGTTTCTGGTAAGACGCTCGAAGGGAAGTGTATCCTCATCGTCCTCTTTGTTCATCAGTCCCATGGACATCTTAGGACCTGGTGGTAATTTGATCTCAGGATATTTCTTCGCCGGCGATTTCTGAAAATCGGAGGCTGTAGATACGACTCTGCGATCAATAGTTACATTTGTCTTTGGAATCTTCACAGTGGATGAGAAGAGAGTATCCAGACCAGCCTCTTCTAATTCTGTGATTCAGTGAGCAAAAATTTCGAGAAGCCAGCGGTTACCTTGTTCCATTGTAGGTCGCTCGAAGAACCGATCTCGATCTGCTTGCTCAGGAGAATCTTCCTCGACTTTTCTTCGCTTTGGAATCATCCTTTTTGATGACTCTTCACTCTCAAACAGATCAGAGTCCTCAAGAGTCGGCTGCCACAATGATCACACACGGATCACGTGCTTTGCATACCTTCTGAGGAGTAATTGAGGCAGTTAGTTCTGGCTCAGGTGCTTTGATTACTTTTCTCTTGAAGTTCGCAAACTCAGATGCATCTGAGTACTGTTTCACTCCCAGTACCGTCTGTACCTATCAATCGTTTATGGATATTTCCCACTCATCTAGGTCACCTGTGGTTTATCTTCTGGGGTATCAGATGCTTCATTTTATTCAGAATACATCGCACCAGATGAACCCACCCGTGTCGAGACGAATGGATCTCAGGTGTTCGTCTTGATTTCTGTGTCTGTCTTCTAAAGAAGGCTGTCTTTTGGATGGTGGCCGAAATCTGGCAGCGAGTCAAAGAGAGGTCATCCATTGCAACACACTTGGCCAATCTCGGTACGGAGGGCGCAGAAACAGGAGTAGCTGGCGATACAACACTCTTTGGGACGGATCCAACGTCATTCTCTCCTTCAATTGTCACCAAGTGAAGTTCAAGTTCGAGATCTGATCCAATCTAAAATCATTCAGAAAAAAATGATACAGATTACTTGCCTCTGGATACTCTGCAGGTTGTAAGAATTTAGAGTCGATGACCATTCGTCCTGTTGGGTCATACAGTGTGCCCTTCAAAAATCAGGCATAATTTCACTTCTATACCCACTTTTCGATTGGATGAGTTAAAACTGAAAATTCCATCCTGCCATGTCTTGGATTTCTGTGTCTTGTGCTTCGTATACAAGCAGGTGAATCTCTTGATATTGTTCTCCGTGTGTATTACTTTCAATTCGCTCTGTCTCGTCACGCCATTTGGTTTCAACCTCCTAATCATGCTTCGAAGTAAGATGATTAACACTGTCTGTTTCCGGGAAATGTTAGGTCACGTGATTGTATGGTCTACAACCCATATGATTCACTGGGTTTTCTCCAGAACAAAGATGCATCATCTATATACGATATGCTGTCTACTGTTGTTCATTTATAAATGTCACTCCGGTGAGTTTCGACGGGTGATGGGATCCAACTGATTATGGATAGAACCCATGTATTTTCATGGGTTCCTGAATCAGTCTAATCCTGTTATATTGTCAACGAGGACACCCACAGATATGAGATACACTATTTCGGCTCACAGTAGAATCGATGTGTTGTTTCTGTCACACACCAACTATGAAAAATATACAAACCAGTCAGGTAACGTTTAATAGCTATTTTCGCTTAACAAGATGAAGATTACACCGTCATACCCGAGTTGACGAAGAAGAACGTTTACTTCGCTGAGGTGGGAACGATCTACTCGATGATTCGCTGCGATGTAACCTTCAAAGGTATTGAATCGAGCCGTCGGAACACCGGAAGGAGAGACGAACAACACGATCTTTTGTATCATCAAGAACGGTAGAGCCAAGCCGGTGGAATTCAGGTACCTGATCAATTTTGACATCGACGATCGACGGCTCCCAAAATGGGCTATCTTTCTCCTAGGAGCAGGTAAAGTGATCAATTGAATCGTCATCTGAATCAGATTCCAGGAGCAGTCTTCTTGTCACTGTGTGTATTGGGAAGTATCATCTACTATTTCGTTTCCAAATGTAGAGACAGGAGATCTTATTCGCTAGTTGGTGACGGAACTGTGATCATCTCATAAATTTGGTGGAGACAAGATGTATTGTCCAGCGGGTTCGTTTTCCAACCATTTAATTAGTACACAAAAACACGGTTGTTATCGTGTCTGTTGCTATTAGCAACTCGAACAATACCATGAATAGTCATTCGAAGAAAATGACCGATATGTCATCTTTTATTCAACCTGAAGGTGGAAAATGTTACCAGACCACACGAACGACAGCCAAGCCAGAGAGCCGCTTAGTGTAGCCCTCAATCTGCGCAATCTCTTGACAGTTGATGATAGAGTCTGAGGTAGCTACTTCTGAGTCTTCTTCTTGAATACATTTCCTGTTGTGCATCATTGAGAACAGGTTTCAATTCTCCTGAAGGTCTACAATAGAGCCTGAAGAAGTGGTCTTCTTGCCACGCTGACTGGACCGTTAGCATTTCTTCTGACGTCTGATTTCACAGAAACGCTTGCCTCATACCCAAAACCTTGCGATCAAGATAGCTCTCCTATGTTCCTCTCTCAATGGGCACAAGTGTGTGAGGTTCTTCAAGAGCGAATCGTATGAGGCGTCGGCAATGGCAAACCTGTGAAGTTCTCTAGTCCCCTGTGTCTGTCATTGTCTTCAGTTTGAGGTGAAGGTGACGGGAGAATGACCTGTACTGGTGGGATGATGTCCAAGAATCGCTTCAGTATTCGCCGATCAGATTCACCCAATGCGCAAAATTATTTGCATCTGCATAGCGAATACCCACCAGAGACGTTCACTTCAGACAGTTGATGCACAGACACCTCTGATGCGTTTGTGAATGTGTTCCATCGGTGACACATAGAGGACCATGGATCTCATCATCATTGAGGAGTTCAAAATGCTTGCCCTGTTCGACTACCTTCTCATCCTTGATGCAGATGCAGATGAGATCAGCTCTTTGGACAGTCAACAGTCTGCGAGCGCTCGTCATTGTTGTCATCCCTACATGCTCATACCGAGAGGTGCGATAACCCAATGCACCTTCCACATCTACTATCCTTCTCTGATTTGAGGTCACTTGTTCTATTCAGCAGCTTGAACGTATTGATGACACAGTTCCTTCCCTTAACAAACACATGATGGAGAAAGAGACTCTGTACCAACAAAGGGCTCAGGAACATCTCCAGAAGAGGCATCCATATCAATAGAGAGATATTCTCTAGTCTGAGGAGATCTCAAACACACTTGGGGGCCTCGGAATAACCGTCAGGAATGCTCGCGATGGATTTCGAAATGTAGTTTTTCGATTTATTAGCATTATCAGATAAACATTTCGAAATCCATGTCAATTCCGTTTCTCTAGCAATTTGAAGTGGCTGATGATCCAGCTAACATTTCGAATTGTGTGTCAAAAATTACTTGATCAGGTTTCGAAATGTGTATGCAGTTTGAAGGGAGACACGTGCATGCAGATGAATAACTAGGCAGTCTTATCATTTATTCAGTAGGCATTGGATGCTGCCGTCCCAACGGTTGCCAGCCAACGGTAGAGGATGATCTAATCGGTAATAATCAGAGTCGAATCAGCAACATCATTACATGCGTAAATTACGTAGATTGATAATCAGTCAACAAGATTGGAACGCTGGATATGGAACCAAGACAAAGGGCAGAGTTGAGTCTGTCAATTTTGAGTGGTAACTTATTCTGACAGTAATCATGGTGAGTAGTCATTATCAACAATAGTGACTAAATATTTAGGAATCAAGGAAGAACTGCACGTGAGTTGTGATTTCATCTTGTGGTCACGCCATGTGATAAATTATGATAATAAAGGAACAGTTGATGTCGTAACACTGCAAAGGTGTCGTCACCTGTGAATGTCGAGACGAAATCTAAGAAGATGCGTGAGACGGACCGAAGACCTGAAAAGAAATAAGTCAGATTGGAGACAGACCATACGATGATTGAGAGACGGCGATGATACGATAAGACGTCTACCTGTGCGGAGTGAAGGCCTCTGAAAAGTGAGTACGTTTTCGACAAGTTACGCTTTGATATCTTTTTGCGATATCTCGATCGCAAAACAGCCCAACCCTGTCTGTAAAGTGTTGTTTTAGTCTGTACAGATGAAAAGAGGTGTGTGGGAGGTGTACACAAAGCATGCTCTGAGCACACACAAAGAGAAACACAAAGCACATAATAGCAGGAGATGTGTCTTGTAATTCCTGATAAGACATACATCCAACATGGATATGATTCCAGGAGGTCGCTTGACGATTCAAGCTTTATCTTCCACCTATTTCTTTCTTTGTATTCATTCCGTTTCTGTATTTGTTCTCTGTATTCATATCCATTAGACAAAATTGACTATTTATTCCAAGAGATCAATTCAGATTGAGAAGGTGCCTCAGCCTCGTATTCTCCTCTTCAAGCTTTTGTTGTCGATCTTTCATCTCCTTCACCTCATCCATCAATACTTCCATCATTTCCTACGCGTAATTTAATGAAGATAACCAGATATACCTCTACCTGTACAGATTGGGAATGCCTGATCATTTCCATTTGGATTGTTTGTCCTTGCATGTGCAGTCTTGTCATGTAATGTGCCATGATGTCCTCTATCATGTTCCTCATCACTGCTGCCTGTACATCTACTTGTGCTTCTGTCCTCTCTCCTCGACTCTCCTTACTCAGTGTCTGTTTTGAATTGCTTTCATTGGATATGGGTAATTCTGTCACTTGATCTGTTTTACCCTGGGAACTGTCACACATCGATCCATTGGAACCCTCCTCTATAGGAACTCACGGTGACTGTTTCTGTTCTGTTTGTCGTCTCTAGAGGACTGATGGCAGTTGGTTGCTCGGACAACTCAAAAGGTGGAATGTCGTTCCTGAGTATGCTCGAGTCTAGTGTCTGGTTGTAAGAGGTAGGGACTAAGAAATTGTCTGTCTTCTGTTGTATGTCAGTTGAGATGCATTGTGGTAGCTACAACCACTCGTATCTGTGGAGGCATATCTTGCTCTGGCTCTATGGGTAAGGATATCTGTTGTTGTTTACCTTCATATACTTATTTTGCCACACCTTTTTGACGTTTGGGTTGCTTATTGGTACACTGTAATCGATCTTTGATGCCGTTCTAGAGGCTATGGGAGACAGTACACTATCTGCGTCTATCTTTGCATTCTATTGTATGATGTGAATATGATCCAACTTTGAACGGTTACCTTCACTCCTCTACTGAGATTCTTGTCACGAGAATAGGTGCGATCACTCAATAATTGTGATATTCTACCGTGGTCTGTGTTCGTTGTAACCCGTGAAACGTTCGGCTTTGTGGGTGTCAATATGCTGTCTTCAGATATCTGAATGATGATCACTGCTTTGTCCATCGATCGCCAGGCAAGATCACCTGAGACCGGGAGGGAAGCACGCCTTCAGACTCTGTATACCTCTTAACTCTTGACGCAGCTGTTGTGGGGGCAGGTGTAATCATCTGTGATGGCATAGCAGAGGCCTTAATGGTGTAATTAGCAGAAAGAGTGATACAGTATTCCTCACATTCCGTGTGGGTTGACTCGGGGGATTAAGCACGCATAGTCTCACAATGCCAAGTGGTACGTGAGCATGAATCACAGCCAACGGTTGCCTGAGAGTTGATCAATTTAGATAGAACACATTCATCGCACCCCTTCATACTGTAAAATAAGATTTTACCATTGGCCGTTCCCATCATGATCTTATCAGATGACTGTGTGATCGCAGTGAGTGACTCCTCCGTTGCGATCTCAGCTGCAATCTACGATGCGTTATATTCAGTGGATGTGGATCGGGTAGTATTACCTTCTTGAGATTCACGTCAAAGATGATGATCCGTCCATCATAAGAAGCAGAGAGTAGATGGGATGAGTTGAACGTGGAGAAAGTAATTGCAGTAACCGGAGCGCCGTGCACCTGCTCCATTCAGACGAGACCAAGCGTATGAGAGTCACCTTATCAAAATGATGCTTCACAGCATCTCCTTTGCTGTTCAAATCCCAAAGGTAGACCGATCCGCCGTCGTCACATCCAGCTAAGGTGTATCCATCTTTGAATTGAAGACAGTTCACGGCATCTGAGGCGCTGTTCTTCCATTGGAGTTTGGACTTTCCAGTACTTATGTTCGAGTAGGATACACAACCAGACTCATCAGAGATGGCGATGTGATCACCAGAGAATCTCACACATTTGATAGCTCTTCTGTGCATCTGTCTTCGGTTCATCTCTTCGGACTAACAGACTTCTCTCTTACACTTAACGTCTTGATGTCCGCTTTCGTCTTCAAATCGTGTATGATCACTCTGCCATCTTCCAGGCCGTATGCCACATATCTTGAAGTGATGTCTAGACATAATACCTCCGCCTGAATTGAACATTAATTCCTGATGTGAAGCTAGATTACGTACATTGTTGGGAGAACGAATCAAATCATCCTGTCTCCCGCTATTGAAGTGATGAATCACTATTGTTCCTTTGTTGGAACAGGATCCTAACAATTGGACTGCTCTAATCAGAACATCTCAAATAATCGTCTCTCACAAGAGGTGTTCCAACACATATCATTGATAACCGAATCGGAGGGATGACTTTTGTGTAGTTCCTTCAAGGGCTTAGGATCCTTCTCTGTCCCTCCTATATTCCATAGATGGATATAACTCGAAGCCGCAGACACTATCTTATATCCGCGGTCCTCCATCTGATCTCTGTTTTGAAGGATCATCCGTTTGTGCTGAAACGCGGGAAAGATGGGTTTCAAATCAATAAAAATCAAGCACTTGTTGAAATTGTGCTCTTTTTATACGGCCAAACTGGCGTCGTCTGTGCTGACTGTTGTGAACTTCTTCCTCGGGCCCATGATCTCCTTGTTGGTGAGGTCGAAGATTGTGAGAACTTCTGGGTTCTTTCTGTTGTCCCTCTCGTATTTGCTTGTAATGATGTCGTTGTTGGAGAAGGATGAGTAGTCGATGCCTTCGTCTCTTGGGTTGTATCCGTAAGTGGCCAGATTCAGATCTTCCATCCACTCTTGGTATGCTGGGTCCTTTGACGTGTCATCAAAGCACTCTCATTCCTCTCACCGGATAAGTATGGTGCTGGAATGGTCCCGTCGTCTCTTCGTCCCACGAATCCTCTTGTAGTGGGTGAGTGTAGCCGTAGTGCTTGACCAACTTGTTCATGTAGTCGTTCAGAGCCTTATCACCAAAGAACTCCTCCACTCGATCATCTTCTGGATCATAATCGCTCTTCAATGCATCGCCGACAAGGTTTCTCTTGGCCAAGTACCCTCCAAATTTGGGTAGAGGCAGGTTGTGCTGCACCTGTCCAGTGTCAGTGACTTGCGTGAGGAGAGACGAACCCTGCGGTCGATGTCTGTTCTGATGATCTGGAACAATTTGTTCATCTGGTCCTCATCGAATCCGAACCTCTCCTTGAGGATGTCCTTCTTCATGGCCTCTTCGTTGAGAACATCCACGGGTCTAGGATCGATTGGGAACATCCGATCTGCAGGTAGCGGATTGGCAAACGACTGAGCCTCGAACGCCTCTGTTCTCTGTCACCATCGCACATGTCTCTCCTCTCACCTCTCCTCAGCTTTCTAGCGTACTCTGCCGCTGCCATGTGAGGCTCCACTTGTGGGTCAAACACGGTATCAGACCTGTGATTGTCACTGACAGTCGAATGCTCCTCTCTTACACGTGATGTCTCTGGGGCATGAACACCCTCAGGGAGACCATCTTGCCCGTCTGCTTAAAGTGGTCCTATTTTCTCTTAATTGAAGTCCTCTGCACATACGCACCTGTTGCTTCTTCTGTGCAATCGTCTCTCTCATCTTGTAAGCACGGAGCAGATACTCGTATCCCTTGGAAGCCGCTTTTCTTACCTACCTTTGTCACACCTCACATCCCATCATTTCTTCTCACCCTCGCATCGTTGATACCAATATCAATCAACAACTGAGAAGGTCAGATAGCCCAAGCATATCAGTCTTACCTCTTCAACAGAGTGCTCTGGTTTGAAATCGTCGGTTGGAGGTATGGGAGCGTCAGTTCTGTGGTGGGGTGGGACGATGATGTCTTTGAGCGATTGCTCTTCGTTCGTCACTGGGTTCTCACTCTCTCTCACACCCTCCATGATCTTGTCTGAGCTTCTGAAATCGTAAACAGCCCCAGCGAAGATCTTGTACAGATCGAACTCATTGTCGATATCGCTCTCTTCGATCTACATCGATCAGGCTTACAATCTAATTCTTCGTCACCTTTGTGGGCATTGGCACGACCACCTCTTCCTTCTTCGGTGGGAAGAGTTCGTTTCTGCATTTCTCGACGTGTGCCTCGAATCGATCTTTGGCTTCCTGGTCATCAACGAGGTCATCGTACAATTCTTCTGCGTTTGTGGTGTCTTCTCCTGCATCCTTCAGCATCTCCTCTGCCCCTTTCACGTCGTCTTTGATGAGGGGCTCATAATGGCCCAACAACAAGCCGGGGTCGGATCGGATGGTGAACAATCTCTTTGTATCTGCCTCCGCGTCCTTTTCTGCAAACAAGCCTGGCTCCTCCAGTTCATCCTCTTCTACGTAGTTGCTCCTCTTCCCTTGTCCTTTCGACAGACTCTCTCCTTCCGTGTTCACAGCCTCCTTGCTCAGAGATTCCCTACCCTTGTGGGTCACACTTCCCTGGATGCCCGCTTCACTTCCCATGGCTCCCTTGGCCACAAATTCCCTTCCCACGGAATCACTGCTCGTGACTTCCCTCCTCGCAGATCCTTGGCTCTTCCCTTCCTGGCTCACAGGCCCCTGACTCGTTTCCCTTGTCACAGAGATCTGGCTGACCGTGTCCTGATCGGTGGGCTCCCTCCTTGCTGTCTCGTGGTTCACAGTCTCATCGGCAGCTGACTGACGCCTAACTGGAAACTTGCTGATCACTCCAGGCAGGTCGATACTAGGCCTGACGTCATTGATCTCTATGTCTGCCAGGGTGAGCTGAGCACCCTCTCTTTCGTTGTATTCATCAATGAACTTCTGCGTCTCGGGTCTAGTGAGAAAGTCTTTTGCGGCTGAAACGGATGAGTCAGTTATCCTCCCTGGTCCTTTCACCTGCTTCGTACATCTTCTCGTAGAATCGGATGCCCGGACCTTCCTTCTCAATCTGCTCCCTCTCTTTGCCGACGGGGATAGTGACGTCATAGTAAGAGTGAGGGGGTGCCTTCTTCCTTGCCTCCGCCCATTCTTCGTACCCGATGAGATGGTTCTCTCCATAGATGGGCACTCCTTCGAAATCTACGGGGTGTCCGTTCGCTTTGTCTTTCATCATCTTCAACTCCCACATGATCTCTGGATCATTGTATCGTAAAAACTATTTCCTCTTAGTTCCTCTATCACCATGGTCTTTTTATTTTCAACCATGGTGATGGCTATATCTATGGTGACGATTTCTTATGTAGTACGCACACATTGGTCATGTACAATACATATTTGAATGATGTGCTATGCTATGACGCACTGAAAGATGAGTTCACCTGCTCGTGTTGGATGGCTTCGATGTGATCTGCCTCTTGAAGGGTCTCTGGCTCTACAAACGGAGGGGCGATACCATCTTCGATGGGTCTGTGTGTGTCAGACCCCGTCTATAAGAAATGACACACCGAACTCTCGGCTGACGTAACGATCGGTTGACAACGACAGTGTGAGTTTCTTTGCGAACTTCTCCAGTCAACATCTTGGCCATCATCTGCCTCTGTGATCCAGCTGCCATGTCGGCCACTTCCTCCTTGGTCGTTCCTTTCACTGTGACGACTTCTTCGTTCTTTCCACTGTTGGCGAATCGGTGAAGAATCTTCTCGGTCATCTCGGTTCCAATCTTCTCCAGCTTCAGTAAGTGAGCCTCCTGGCAAACATCATCGAATCTCCTGAGAAGCTCATCCGTGATGACGGGGTCGAGGGGTTGTCTGTTCTGCTTCAGAGAGATCATCACATCTCTCTCACATGAGGGCTTTGCGCAGACCGTCCACTGTCATGTAGTGGGTGTTGTTGGCCAACACTCCCTCCACGATTCTAGCTCTAAGATTACGTTCTCCGTAGCTGCACAACGTCAGCAAGTGGGATAGAACAGAAGAACATATGGATGGAATACTACAGAAGAACATATGGAACAAAGTGAGAAGACGAATACGATGCTCCAGTACCTGTCGCGGAATGTCGGGGATTGCCTGGACACGGTATCACGTCTCAAAACCTCATTGACTCTGCTCTCGGGAAGTCTTTCTACCTGCAGGTCTGCGATAGTTTTGTTGAATGTGGGAGTGTTCATCAGTGCATTCTGTCCTTGTCAGTTTCTCTCTGACCTATCGATTCACCTGCTCTTCCTCTTGGTTGTACAGAGGCTTCAGTCCAGTCCTGGTAGTCCATTGACGGATCAAGGTGTTCAATTCTGTTTCGACTTCCAGCAGCGCTGTCACCAAAATCTACATGATCTCTTCATACATACTCTCTCGTCTTATATCACTTGTATGTTCTATCTTAACGATATGAAATATCTCATCCTTCTGATGATGTCTCCTACCTTCTTGTTGTATTTCTCGCCGGATTTCCATTTTGCCAATTCGGATTCAACCGATTCATGCTTGGTGAAATCGACTGTCTCTGGGTTGGGTTCTCTCTTCTGAGGAAGGTGAGTGGGTAGAGTGTCGATGATTGTACCTCAAAGGACAAGAGTGTGTTGATGTCCCATCGATCCTCCATTTCCTTCACGATGGGTGACAGGACTCTCCTCTTCGATAAGACCTTATCCAGTAACTGCTTAACGAACGGATACACCTCCCTTGGATGGTTGAGAATCGTCTCGGGTGAATGAACTCACTCTCTTCGGTTCAAGGGAGTGTCGAGGAGGAGGTTTGCTCTCTTTCTGAGAGGCATCATGGCATCTTTCCATTCGAAGAACTTATTTGCCACGAAAGTTCTGGGTTGGCTGAACTTTGTCTTAAAGTATTCTCTGGACTTGAAGACCATCAGAGTTGTGCAAGAGATGAACACACTCTCACCATCAGATAATTGGCGGCGTGTTTCTCTAGGCCAAGAGATTGTTCGAAGGACAGATTATCCTTCTGAATGGCCTTCATGAGTTCAAAGTTAACACGTAAGGACTGAGCGTCAAAAAGGGAAATACGTTGGTGGATATCCCTCATAAATGGCATGGGATGTTCTTTCAAGGCAGTCAGTACCTGTTCTCCTTAGCTCAGCTCTCCTTCTCCCTCTCACCTCTTGGATGGTCGACAGACCAAAAACTTGATCGATCTCATCACTGTACTTGGAATACTCGGTCTCTCTGGGTGCCTCTGATCAAGGATGAGTACTTGACGCATCTGATCTTTACCCACCATACCACATGTCGTCGTGCAGTCTGAGTACGAAGAGGGCGCTCTCAATCTCTGTGAAGGGTATCTTACCAATCTCCACGGCGAACTCATGGACTGTGTCGACAGTGTAGAAGTGATTGGCTATCCCATGGGTACTGGGAGAGTCATTCGATGTGAAATAGGATCAATCTCTATGACTTACACCAAGTCCTTGCCCTGCAGGGAGAGTCCAGTAACACCCAAGAAGATTCCAAAGTTCTTGGGTAGGTTGGCCAGAAAGTGGCTGGATCCAATAGGGACGAGACCATCGTCTGATGAATTCAGTGAAGGAAAGTAGTGAACGATCACCAGCATCGTTGAACGAGATGACAGATTGATCCGTGGCCACGCGGGCACCTCCAGCTAAAAACAAAGAAACACCGGCGCCGGCTGTGATGATTGAATAGAGTGTAATCAGACATTCACATACAGGCTGCACCATCCAATACCGGCATAAAAGGCTTCTGCCAACCCCTAAAGTGTTGAATCATGTTGATGAAATTGTCCAAGTATTTCTGCTTCAGTGGCTCATCATCTCCAGCCAGAGCTAAACGTTGAGTTACGACGCTGATCCGAACAGAACAACTCACTGACGAAATCCAAACCAGAACACCAAGCGCTACCGAAGGAGCGCAATAACAGGATGTGGTTTGCGTTATTGGCTCCGTAATACTGCATCGGTCAGTTGAGAGTAGAAAGGGTCTATTCACCAAGGCATACTGGTTGAGAGACTCAACTACCATGGGTGAGAGATGGTTGAGGGTTTTGGGCGAGTTGAGGTGAAGTATGGGTGCAAGTTTGGAGAGGCTCTGGAGTCTGACTATGGGTCCTGCTGTATTGACCGAAGCAGCCGTTATGAATTCAGGCTCTTTCAGACGATACCCCAAGCGTGTCAGAGAGTTTAGGTCAACTTCCTTGGCTGGTGGATTTTTGTAGACATCTGACCAATGCGGTGTGAAGGGTCTCGTCTGGAATCACTCAGTCTTCACACTCAAATCGCATTCAATCTTACTCTGTGATTCTGATTTTTGTGTTGCTTATGCTGCAAAGTCCATCTATCGGCGGGGGAAAGGTAAAGACCCCTCGCAAAGGCAACTTTGGGCCTTTGGGATGTGGATGTGAGCACCGCTAAGGATCAATTCAGGGTGTTGTATGATATTTAATCTTACTGCTCTTTATAATCTGTTGGCGGTGTCTCAGAAGGCCTAGCATCTCTGATCGAATCAGAAGATCTGATTGGTTCAAGTCGACGTCCTGTCGACGGGTCGAGAAAGAATCTACAATACCCATGACTTCGTCCCACTTTTTTCCGGAAAGTCGGACTTGGAAAGTCGGACCAACTACCAACTATTATCATTCGGACGACGTCCGGTCCAGACAGTATCTAGAAGTGAGATAGGCCGATAGTTGAGAGGATTTGCTTCATCCTTACTTTATAAATCATCACGAAATTCTACCTTCGATTGAAATATATAGCTACACTAAGCGGCTCTCTGGCTTGGCTGTCGTTCGTGTGGTCTAGTAACACCAAAGATCCTATTGTGAGTGGGACAGATCATTTTCCACCTTCAGATTGAATAAAAGATGACATATCGGTCATTTTCTTCGAATGACTATTCATGATACATCTTGTCTCCACCAAATTTATGAGATGATCACAGTTCCGTCACCAACTAGCGAATAAGATCTCCTGTCTCTACATTTGGAAACGAAATAGTAGATGATACTTCCCAATACACACAGTGACAAGAAGACTGCTCCTGGAATCTGATTCAGATGACGATTCAATTGATCACTTTACCTGCTCCTAGGAGAAAGATAGCCCATTTTGGGAGCCGTCGATCGTCGATGTCAAAATTGATCAGGTACCTGAATTCCACCGGCTTGGCTCTACCGTTCTTGATGATACAAAAGATCGTGTTGTTCGTCTCTCCTTCCGGTGTTCCGACGGCTCGATTCAATACCTTTGAAGGTTACATCGCAGCGAATCATCGAGTAGATCGTTCCCACCTCAGCGAAGTAAACGTTCTTCTTCGTCAACTCGGGTATGACGGTGTAATCTTCATCTTGTTAAGCGAAAATAGCTATTAAACGTTACCTGACTGGTTTGTATATTTTTCATAGTTGGTGTGTGACAGAAACAACACATCGATTCTACTGTGAGCCGAAATAGTGTATCTCATATCTGTGGGTGTCCTCGTTGACAATATAACAGGATTAGACTGATTCAGGAACCCATGAAAATACATGGGTTCTATCCATAATCAGTTGGATCCCATCACCCGTCGAAACTCACCGGAGTGACATTTATAAATGAACAACAGTAGACAGCATATCGTATATAGATGATGCATCTTTGTTCTGGAGAAAACCCAGTGAATCATATGGGTTGTAGACCATACAATCACGTGACCTAACATTTCCCGGAAACAGACAGTGTTAATCATCTTACTTCGAAGCATGATTAGGAGGTTGAAACCAAATGGCGTGACGAGACAGAGCGAATTGAAAGTAATACACACGGAGAACAATATCAAGAGATTCACCTGCTTGTATACGAAGCACAAGACACAGAAATCCAAGACATGGCAGGATGGAATTTTCAGTTTTAACTCATCCAATCGAAAAGTGGGTATAGAAGTGAAATTATGCCTGATTTTTGAAGGGCACACTGTATGACCCAACAGGACGAATGGTCATCGACTCTAAATTCTTACAACCTGCAGAGTATCCAGAGGCAAGTAATCTGTATCATTTTTTTCTGAATGATTTTAGATTGGATCAGATCTCGAACTTGAACTTCACTTGGTGACAATTGAAGGAGAGAATGACGTTGGATCCGTCCCAAAGAGTGTTGTATCGCCAGCTACTCCTGTTTCTGCGCCCTCCGTACCGAGATTGGCCAAGTGTGTTGCAATGGATGACCTCTCTTTGACTCGCTGCCAGATTTCGGCCACCATCCAAAAGACAGCCTTCTTTAGAAGACAGACACAGAAATCAAGACGAACACCTGAGATCCATTCGTCTCGACACGGGTGGGTTCATCTGGTGCGATGTATTCTGAATAAAATGAAGCATCTGATACCCCAGAAGATAAACCACAGGTGACCTAGATGAGTGGGAAATATCCATAAACGATTGATAGGTACAGACGGTACTGGGAGTGAAACAGTACTCAGATGCATCTGAGTTTGCGAACTTCAAGAGAAAAGTAATCAAAGCACCTGAGCCAGAACTAACTGCCTCAATTACTCCTCAGAAGGTATGCAAAGCACGTGATCCGTGTGTGATCATTGTGGCAGCCGACTCTTGAGGACTCTGATCTGTTTGAGAGTGAAGAGTCATCAAAAAGGATGATTCCAAAGCGAAGAAAAGTCGAGGAAGATTCTCCTGAGCAAGCAGATCGAGATCGGTTCTTCGAGCGACCTACAATGGAACAAGGTAACCGCTGGCTTCTCGAAATTTTTGCTCACTGAATCACAGAATTAGAAGAGGCTGGTCTGGATACTCTCTTCTCATCCACTGTGAAGATTCCAAAGACAAATGTAACTATTGATCGCAGAGTCGTATCTACAGCCTCCGATTTTCAGAAATCGCCGGCGAAGAAATATCCTGAGATCAAATTACCACCAGGTCCTAAGATGTCCATGGGACTGATGAACAAAGAGGACGATGAGGATACACTTCCCTTCGAGCGTCTTACCAGAAACAAGTGAGAAAGTGATGCAGGGGCAAACTCACCTAGTACAGATCACAGAATGGAGCCAAACCACAAGTACAAAGTCCCGGAATTTTGGATGGATATTTCGAGGAAGATGATCATGAGGACGATGTACCGATCCGCATTTCACAAGTGAAAGGAAGGAACATAACCCTCGAAGAAGATGACGTCCCTCTCTTGTCCACATGGAAGAAACTTCACAACCCCACAAAGAGGATTTTGGTCGATCGGGGGGGACAAAAACATTCTCATACGAAGAAAGAAGGAGACGATGCACCCATCCGTATACCGATCGAGTCGAAGGGATCGAGCCTGTTCGGTAGGGCTAAAAACGGGTGATGTCCTCGATCTGGTGCGGTAGTTGATCAAGAACAGTGTGGTCACGAAGCCCTTCAAGCCACCCATTGTCTCTCAAGCTTACAGCCCTGACTCTGCCTCTCTGACTTTCCCTGGTTACACTGATGCTACGACGATACGAAATAAGAACAATGGAAGACTTCCCCACCACAAAGTCAAGATACCCACTTCCTTTGTGGACACCGTTCAGTACCGAACCATCTGGATGACGGGACTCATTGAAGACATCAACCTTCAATTGTTGAAGCTTGCGGTAGATCTCTACGGAGTATTTCCTCAGATTAGTCAGATCATGGGAGGAGCCACTGCTATCTCCTGCCCCCACGGTAAAGCAGTGCTCAGAACTGTGAATAAGCCTACCCCGAATAAAGGTGAGAACGATGCTGAACAGTCTGAGCTAAATTCCTCCAGGGAGGCAATTCTATTGCTGTCCGGGGAAAGAGAACAACAAATGTAAACTGTTCAAGTGGGTGGATGAGTTGAAAGCAGATGGAATCATACAAGAGGACCCTCTCATTGTACCCGATGTAAAGATCACACCGGGAAATGCCAATACCCTCAGATCCTCGGGGGTCAAGATCTACTTAGACTGTGAGATCGTACGAAGGTGATCTCCTCGATAGATCCCACCATCATCTCTAACACGTGCAAAGTAAGAACGAGAGCCAGCAATCGATAAGAAGCTGCTTCAAGAGAATGCAAGAGGGTGCACCCATGAATGCACGATCAGGAGCGGTTTATCTGAAACTCAGCGAAGGATTTAAGGAGAAGTCCACCGAGTCCGTACCCTCTCATCAATCACGACTAAATCAATCCAGCTATGCCAAAGACGATCTGTGGATTGTGTCCACCACACCTACTTTTACGGTCAAGAGCTCGAGCGACCAGATCTATCTCGTCCGCAGTGCCTTTCACGGTCCTGCCCGCTCTGGCCTTCTCGAGGTATCTTATCGTTATCCGCAAACATCTCTCAGTCTTGACATCAGATCACACCCATCAACGATCGTTTCATACCCCCGAAACAGGGATTGTATGTCATCCACGGACCCAATCTGAGTACTGAATTCTCCATGTTGGACAATCTCTCCAGCGTGCAGCCGGACAGCGATAAATTACCCATCCTGGAGCATCTACTGGGTGCACCCGGTGGAGTTCCTAGGGGGAGAATCAGATCGGTTCGATCGGATCCCCTCTCCCTGAAGATGACCAGGAACGACCTGCAGGTGAATCTGGTGCATACACATTCGAAATTGAAGTATCAGGTACTGGCCGACGAGACGAGCGATAAGTACTCCCTGAATCGAGATCAAGAGAGGTAAAGAGCACACGAGAACATCTCCATCTGATGAGAGCAGAGTCCTCAACTCTCTCCTGGTGTGGTTTCACTGCAGCGATGATTCATCTCCTTCCGGGGATCCCATTCTCCTCGTCCATGGTGTATTTGGCTCGGGAAAGAGCTATCTGCTGGTGGTACTCATTGTGTTCATCTGCCGCATTGCTGAGATGGAGGAAAATCGAGAGATCCGCATACTCGTGTGCTCTTCCACCAACACTGCCGTGGACAGAGTCCTGCTGGGTCTGCTGGATCAGCAGTTCACAGACTTCATTAGGGTGGGATCCATCAAGAAGATCGCCAAGCCCATACTCGATTATACACTGCAATCTGGAGAGGAGAAAGAAGCACTGAGGGACCTCAATTCGATGCTCAACGAACCAGGCATCAGTGTGAAGGAATGGAAGGATATCAAGAAGAATATCGACGAGATCAAGGGAGGTCAGATGAGCGATAGACTGGAACGATTGAAGGAAGTGAGATGATGGATGATCCACCGATTCTGATGCATCAGGTTCCCGTGGTGGGTGTCACATGTGCCGCTTCACCCTTCCCCGTGTTGACGGATCACGTGTTTCCCATCATCTTTCTAGATGAGTGCTCTCAGATGCTAGAGCCCCTCAGTCTCATCCCCATGAACCGCTTCGGCTGTCACCGAATGTTGGGTGTGGGAGATCCTCTACAACTTCCTCCCACCTTGTCCATCTTCACGGATGATGCCACCATGAGAGAGGGTATAGGGAGGACCCTCTTCGTTAGACTCGCCTCCCTGGATCATCCTCCCATTCTTCTGAGGAGACAGTACAGAGTGAGTTCTCATCAGAGACTGAGCTCACCCCTCTCAGTGCCATCCCAAGTTCAGTCGGATAGCCAACGTCATGTTCTACGAAGGAAGATTAGAGGATGGAGTCAGCGAGGAGGACAGGAAGCCGTTAGAAGAGAGCATTCCATCCCTTCTCTTCTGCAACGATGACAGGGGTGAAGAGGTCAGTTTGGCTCAGTATGGCTGATTCAAACTCACCTTCGTGCAGACGAGGGATCGATTCGGCAGCTATCATAACGATTACGAAGTCAAATTAGTCTGTCACCTCATCCGACTGCTATTGAAGAAGGGTGTGAGAGGCAATCAAATCGGGGTCATAGCCCTGTGTGAGTCACCACACCACCCATACAGAGGATTGAGATACAGCAGATAAAGCCCAGATGTATCATCTGATACAAGCCATCACCAACATGGAGATACCACATGATATCCTAGAGGCGAACAGTCGATACGACAGGGAGGAAGAAGAAGAGATGATCCACGTCGATGCCTCGAAGAAGGGAAAGACGATCAAAGCTCCGAAATCTTCCTCCCTTCTCCGTTCCATCCAGGTAACCTTCCTCTCTCTCGAAGATGAACCCTCTAGGTCTCCACCGTCGATGCCTTCCAAGGGGCGGAGAAAGAAGTCATCCTGCTGGCCTGCTCCAGGACCGTCGCTCTCGGTTTCAGTGACTCTCCCAACCGTCTGAACGTTGCTTTGACCCGAGCCAAGAGGTAACCATCGTGCCCTTCCTCTTTCTGACCCGCACAGACACCTCTTCATCGTGGGGAAGTCCAAAGTCTTGTCCTCTGATGCCGTATGGAGGACGGTGAGGAGCCTAAACGTCTTCCTCTGAAGGAGTTCAGGTCATCACGGAGGCGAGCAGCATGGAAGGAGGGATCGTCAACGGCTCCACCCTCTTGAGTGGAGGTGAGTTTCCCGAGAAGAGCGAAAGGGCCGTCTACCTCCCACCACTTCCCCCCGATCCAACCCCATCCGTGGGGACACCTCGTCCTCCTCGATCGAAGAGGTGAGTGAGAGTATGGATGGTGATGGGTGACGTGTGCAGGAAGAAAGGAGTCGAAGGGGAGGGAGGAGCTCTCGATCCCCTCGAAGGATTCACGGAGGCGGACGAAGAGGCCATCGCGCTGCTGGAGCGACAGCAACAGGTGCACTCGGAGATGTAGATGACATCTGACTCGAACAACAGGAGGAGGAACGTGAAGAAGGGACGAAGGGAGGAGAGGAGGCGGTGTCCGTTCAGAGACCGAGACTGAAGATGAAACCCATCACGCTCCAAGATGAAGGTGGTTGAAGGTGTCGATGAGCACTCACGCAGACAGATGACGACCTCTTCCTCCAGGAATCCTATCAACCGACCGCTCTCACACCTTCCCCCAACAAGAGGAAGAAGAACAGGATAGAGTCATCTTCAGAAGATGAGATCGAGACGGAAGTGAACAGAGACGCGGAGGAAGATGGAACGGAGAAGGGAGGTGGAGAAGAGGAGATACAAGTGGAACAGATCAGAGAGGAGATCAGAGAGGAAAGGGAATCTGAGTCAGAGGAGGAGACAAGAGAGGAGAGGAGGGAGGAGAGGAGAGGAATGGATGAGGTGAACAGAGGGAGAGAGAGGAGACTGACGAGCACAGATGGAAGAAGATGAAGACGCGATGATGGCAGCCCTATTCGCCCCACCACCAGAGACGAGAGGGCAGAGTGACAGCGAATAAATGTAGAGATGTAGATGTGTATCCCAGAACGACAAAACGCTTTGCGGGATGTCTTACGCGTCCGAATTTTCATGGCAACACCTTCACGTGACACGGTGGTGTGAGTCCAGCCACGGTTGATCACAAAAAAGGTGAATCTTCTACAAACAACAACACATCACCCCATGCTGTCCACGCGGTCACTCATTGCTTTCAGACATCATCACGCACGGACGTTTCACATACAGAAGGCTTACCAACAGAAGATGACCGGTCAGACCAAGGGACAGAAGATCAACGTAATGCTCCACTCTACGTGCTCTCGATTGACATACATTAGGAGAAGCAGAAGACGGAGGAGAGGAGATACGGCACACACGATAACACAAATCAGGCCACTCATCCACACAAACGCCAGTATGATGCTGAAGAAGAAGAGGCACCCATCAAGAAACTAGTTTTGGCCGAATCTCTTACTGCAGGAAAGTTGGCAGATCTTTTCGCTTCCCACAATGCAGCTGGTAAAGATGAAGAAAATTCGAGAGCTGATCCGTCTAGGTTCGTTCTTCTTGGGAGGGATGACGGTCTACACTCTCCAACACAAGGCCAAACTCTTGGATGTCGACAAAGAACATGCAGGCGAAGTGGACTGTGTCTCTCCGCGTGTGGCCTGTGAGATGGCCCAGGGTATCCTCAACGTGAGATGACAAAGGAGGGAACGTAACCCACCGTCACAGATGTTTGGAGAGCAGGCTGAAGTGGGTGTCGGTGTCACCGGCTTCGCAAAGACAGAAGGTTGGTATCTTCAGCCTCCCTCTACTTCTACATCTGACCTCATCAGGCGTCGAAGATTTGGAGCCCCACGCCTTCTTCTGCGTTCTGACCAAAGAGGGAGAGAAGAGGCAGGGAAAGATAGAGGGAGGACTGAAGGGAAAAGAAAGGAACGAAGTGAGGGCCATCGTGGCGGAGAGAGTGTACCTGGAGGCGTGCAAGGTGAGACGAGCGAGAGATACTGTGTCTGATCTCCTTCAGGTGATCGGTCTGGATCCCTCTGACGAAGTGAAGGGAAGACACAACGAGGCGACGATCGAAGAAGAGGATGCAGAGAAAACGAGAGAGGAAGAGAACAACGCAGGCGAGACGGCGAAGAGGATTGACCAGAGGAAGGAAGAGAAGGAGAGGAGACAGGAGGCCGTCCAGCCCAAGACGAGAGTGTAATAAAAGATCATTCTATGTATCATAATAATAAAATAGTAATCAACAGATCGAACTCGTCCTTCGAAATAGTTTTTATGGTCGATCAATCGATGGCGAGGCCGGTGATCTTGTAGAGGGCGATGACGACACCGTAGCCAATTCCGGCGCTGAGAGCACCAAAGAAAAGAGTGATGATTCCGGAGGTGATGACATTTGTGCCAGTCAGACGGCCCTGCGGGATCATCAACAAGGTCGATGATGAATCACCCACCTTGATGACACCCATGATGAACAATGTGACGGCGGTGACGGCAGCACAGACACCAAAGACGATCTCCTGTGCGACGGGGTGGGTCTTGCTGATGGCAACGAAGATGATGTAAACCAGGAGCGGAATAATTCCCCACCCCATGAAGGAACCAAAGTTGACCTGCCTCGGTCAACGCGTTCGTTCTCCTTTGATACCTACCAGACCGTGCATGTATGGCTTCTGTTGGAAGATGTCTGTAGAGATGCCGATCTCTTCAGCTAACATGATGTCGATGAAAGCTTGGGGGTATTTCGATAATATGACCATGATCCTTCTCGCCGCTGGTTCAGAGAGCCCTACTGTCTGTTGGTTCGAATCGCATGGATCGTGATCATCACCCTTCTTGACGTAGATGTCTACCATCTCTTCGATCTCTCCTTCGGGGTAGTTCTCAAACTCCCAAGCTTCTCTCGCTCTCTCGGCCTTGGCGAGGGACAACTCAGCGTCGGTCGCCAACCAGTCACCCACACCCATCGAAAAGCCTCCAGCAAATAGTTTGGCTAAACCCATGACAAGGGCCACACTCAAGCTGATGTTACTCTGCCCGGCGACCGCAGCCACTATGTGGGTGTTAACTCGGTTGTGGATCGAGTCCATACCTGCGACAAAAGTGGAAGCGATACCATCCAGACCACCATAGATGATGCTCTTCAAATATTTCCCACCCCTTAAAATCTCAGTCATCAAAGAGATAATCAACCTACTGCACGTGAACTTCTCTGTGTCCATCTTCTCCTTTGGATGCTAATGCTGCATCAGACATACCAACCAGGTCGGGCGCATCATTGTGTCTAACAGATGATGAGTATCACTGCCCGAAACAAGATAGGACAACTGAAATTTATCTGACGATTTGTCGTCTCACTCTGGTTGTGTGGCCTTTCTTCGAGAGAGCATGGTGTGATGTTTGTGGAAAGATCAGAAATTCAAATAAGTTTAGCGATCCCCCAAGAAAAATACAACATCAAAAAAGCAGGGACGACACAACACGCACAGCATGGGAAAGGAAAGCGAACACCAAGGTTCTGATTATGCAGAATACTATACAGGACAAGATGGTCGCGAGTACACAAATCAGCCGGCTCCTGTGATGCATCAGACGTACGCAAGACACTACGATGAAGAGTCCCCCATCGTAAGTCGAAGAACTTGAGGCTCTATCTAATTACTTCCTCAGAACAATCGTAATTCAGATGACAAGTTCAAGCCGGCGAATCATCGTCGCGATCCCGCCTGGACTATTGTTTTCCTAGTTCACCTGGTCAGTCGTTTATTGTACGTCAAAATACTCACGTCCACAGGTGGCCTTCTTTGTCCTCTTTGTCTTCGCCGCCGTCAAGTATCAAGCCGTCATGAAGGACCAACAGACCACGAACACTGGAAACAACACCGGAAACAATGAGCCTTACTCCGATTCCACTAATCTGAGAAAGCTCCTCTTCTCCTGCATGGGCATGGTCGCTCTCTCCCTCATCTTTGCGGGAGTTTGGCTGCAGGTCATCAAGACCTTCGCCACTCAGATCATCTACATCACCCTCGTTCTGAGCTCTGCCCTGTGGATTGCCTTCTCCATCTACCTCTTCTCCATCCACTCCGTAAGTCGTCTCATCTTCATCATCATAGAGTTCTGAACAATGCAGATCTTCGGAGGTATCATCACCCTCCTGGCAGCTCTGTTGCACATCTTCCTTTGGTTCTCTTGGAGGAGCAGGATCCCTTTCGCGAGTCTCATGCTCAGAACTGTCTCTGGTGTCACTCAGCGTGAGTCACCCTCTACCCTCTATCCGTCCTCTCGTTCATCCATGAGCGCTCCTCTCTGATTCTCTACAGGATACCACGGTATGACTGTCATCTCTTATCTCTCCCTCTTCGTCTCCATCTTTTGGATCGTCCTCTGGGTGCTTACCGTCATCTTCTTGGATCAGGTGCTTCTCTCTTCTTATCTCCACTCTTTCTCTTTTGTCTTCTCTCTTCTTCCCTTTCCTTATCATCGTCTGGGATTAACAATGACCAGGGTTTATCTTCCAAGGTCGTAGATCAAAACGGACAGAGCCACATCGAGAGACCCACAGCAGTCTACGTCCTCTATGTCTTCCTCCTCCTCTCTTTCTACTGGGTCGCCCAAGGTGAGGATCCACCCCTCCACTGGAATGACACTCTCCAGTCATTAAGAACGTCGTGCACGTCACCACCAGCGGCACCGTCGCCTCCTGGTACTTCCTCTACGGAACCGAAGCTATGCCCGTTAATCCATCCATCGCCTCATTCAAGAGGGCCACTGGAACTTCATTCGGCTCCATCTGCCTGGGCAGTCTCATCATCGCGGCACTGCAGACCATCAGGACCCTCCTGAGAGGATTGAGAGGGAACCACGACATCCTCAACGCCATCATCGATTGCTTCCTCTCCATCATCGAGAACCTCGTTCGCTACTTCAACAAGTACGCCTTCGCTCAGGTGAGGCTGAGAGACAATTTGCGCCCTGACGAAGACAGATTGCTATCTACGGAAAATCGTATTGCGAGGCGGCGAAGGACACGTGGGCCATGTTCGAGCAGCACGGATTCATGGCCGTGGTCAACGATGACATCACCGGAACGGTCCTGGGCATGAGCACTCTCTTGGGTGGTGTCCTCAACGGTGTCCTCGGTGCCATCCTCTCCGTCATCCTCTTCCCTCAGAACTCCAATGCCCTCGCGGCCATGATCATCTTTGGCTTCTTGGTGAGCTCTCCTCTACGCCCGCGTTCTCCTCTCACGCTGAACAGATCGGACTTCTCCTGTGCTCTCAGGTCATGGAGGTCTTGGAGAGTGGCATCACGACCATCTTCGTGTCATTCGTCATGGATCCTGCCGTTCTCGCCAGAAACAGCCCGGAACTCTACGCACAGTTCCAGGAGAGGTACTCGGGTCAGGTCGATCTCTTCAGAAGATATTGAGTTAATACACCCTCTTACTCTTCATCATCTTCTCATTGTAGAGGTTTCTCTTTCCTTTTATTCCTCTTGTGGAACGATTCCGGAACTTTCTTCCACGCACATTCAACGAAAGGTCCTTTGAAGAAAGAGCCTGACAAATTCAAAAAGAGGAGGACACCCAAGGAGGAAGGTCTTTATTATACCCAACAACGTTACACACACCCACACGAAGAAGCTCACAGATGAAGAGTTCAATGAAGAGGAGCAATCCGCTGAGTGACTCGGATGCAGAGCTAGGTAAGAAGAGGATAAGGGTGGCCAGACCCCCGAACAGTTTTCTTCTTTTCAGTAACGCGACAAGGTCTGCATTAAAGAGACAGAATCCACACCTCAACAATGCACAATTAGCCAAGCTCTTAGGAACAACTTGGAAGACTCTCCACCCAGACGAGAAGAAGAGGTTCACAGAACGAGCAGACCGAATCAAGACCAACTACTTCAAAATCAATCCCATTCCCATCACGGAGGACGCCGACACCATCCAACCCGAGAGTGTGAGACCACAGTCGGCGCTGGAGTTACTAGAAGCAGCCCTCCACACTGGACCGAGCCCCCCAGAGCCGGACTACCAGGAGACATTGGATTTCATCGAAGGCTACATGACCGAGAGAAAGATCACAGGGTACTCTGAGGAGGACATCGACTCGTTTACGACAGTCTCTTCCACTCTGACCCCCAACACCTCGCTGCCCTCCACACCATCCTCCCAGTTCAGTCTAGGTGATGATCTCTCTGATCATGATCCACACACGAGCACGATAGAAGATATTTCCACTCCGTATGAGTCTACGGAGGAACCGTACGACTTCATCGAATCTCTCTTACTTGATTCTGAATTTTATTCAGAAGGAGATAATGACCAGAATGTCATCTCGTGGGAGTTACGATACGAAAACTGTAGATTTATAGAGGAGAAGACGGAGTGGACAGACATACTTGCAATGTAAATATAAATGTGTGAGCTTGACTTTTTTTTCCTCTCATCTTTTATCATTTATTCTCCCGACCTTCTACTCACATCCTTACCAGCTATACGTCTACTAATCATTTCAAGTGTCGAACGAGGTCTGACGCGTCCGCTCATACATTGTTTGATGATGATCCTCTCAGAAAGGTAGACCTGAGAACATTCATGGCATCAGTCGTAGCTCATTCTGATCAACCATTCTTTCGCGCTGAAAAAATTAATAAAATAAATGAGCATCATATTTTATTCTCGAACGCAAGAATCCGATCATCTCTACGCGAGCAAGGAGAGAGACACGAGAGCCAAGGAGGCCAGAGGAAGAAGGGAAACAGCAGCTCCGGTGGTTGTGCTTGACACGGTTCC
>MDYQ01000259.1:0-36271 GCA_003024175.1 Planoprotostelium fungivorum | reverse complement strand
CCTCTTCATCATCACTCCCTCCACCTTCTTCGTGATCTCTCGCACGGCGTTGAACAAGCTGTGGATGGACTCCTTGTCCGTGGCCACCAGCGGATAGATGTGTACCGATTTATTTGTGTTCTGGTTCCTCCCCGTAAATTTGTTCTGCAAGAAGTGCATCGCTTTATTATAATTGAGTCCACCCGTGTACTCTGGAAAGCAGACCTGACATCACCATCATCATCTCACATCACACGTGATGTCTTCACCTTCAGATCTACCTTCTCCACTTTCTCTTTGAACAGATCCTCCTTATTGAAGAGGAGGACGACCGACGTGCTGTTGAACCATTGTGAGTTGCAGATGTCCGTGAATAATTTTAAAGACTCTTGCAGCTTGTAAGAGCACTGTCCATTTTCTACGGGCAAGTCGTATTCATTGATGGCCACACAGAAGAGGACGAGTGTCACGTTTTCGAAGCAGTGTATCCATTTGGATCTCTCGCTCCTCTGTCCACCGACATCGATCAATCTGCATCATACGATCAACGGATACGTAAAGATGACGTCTTCACCTGAAACTTGAACCCTCCACGATGAACTGCGTCTCGTTGACTCCGACGCTCTTGGCTCGCATGCGAAAGAGATCAGAATCATCTGGGATGTAATCTGGGGCGGCGATACGAGAAGCATGCTCGAACCAACTGTCACGTGGGTCAATCCAAACGAGTGAGAAGAGACGGACTCACTATCGAACAGAGTCCACGACGATTGGAAGATGATATGCCGCCTGGATCTGTGGATCTGCCCACAATTGTGACATAAGATCGGCACCTTTTTGATCGAAACTGGTTGCGTCGATTTGGTCGAAGGCTTCAGCGGCCTCCTATGCGGTGGTGTGAGCGATATGATACGACAGAGATGATCTCACCTTGGCACTGATCGTCAATCCATTCTCTTGTGCACTGTGGATGAGCATCTTCACCGATGAAACGAGATTGTTGTGCACGACCGATTTATAAGCCAATCGCTCCTGCTGAATGTGAGATGGCCGTAGGTGAAAGACAAAGGATCAAAATACAATCGAGTGTTCACCCTCTCCGTGAATCCTTCACCATATTGTATGCGAATCTGTCTCTGGATCGTGCTCTTCCCGGCTTCACCGGCACCTGCAGCATTGAGTGGCTGAACGCTTCACACGGCCGCTCACCCAGCAGGAGCAGTTTAGACTCTAAAACCTGACGACCTCGCTCTTCCGATAGAGTTTGATCGATCAGTTTCGCTCTGCGAAGTGATTGTGAGTCTCCACCACAGCAGAATGGCATCACTGAATCAGATGTGTGCTCGTCTCAGTTTCCGTTATAGCTTCTTTTAATTTTTATCAAATCCACAAAAATTTATTTCGGTTGTGCATGAGATCCATGTTCTGAACATCATGGATACGCTGTGGGCTGTGTGAAATCGGTGGGATCGAACGTCAGTGCAAAGACAGCCTCCGTCTGTGGGTGAATCTTGATCCAATGAGAGTGGTCCTTCACGTTCGATTCTTTCAAAAGATGTTCATCTCCTTCCATCTTGATAGATTCAACACGATGTGGACGCATCGTGCAATTCTCTCACTTTGAATTTGTTCCACAGTGAATCGAGAGATACGTGGAAGGGGAGACCTCTGATTTCAGCACACTTGGCAACCATCAGGAGAAGAAAATTGTCGTTCGAAAAGTGAACATCTTCTAATTTTCCTTTGATACCAACGATCAAACCTTCTCTCTTCAGACCTCGCGGTCGTGGATGGATGATGGTGTATCACCCGATCCATCTAAAAACTGTCTTTGGAATGCGGATATGCGATCCATGTGATCGACAGAAGAGTCGGATAGCAGCACCGAAGAAATGACCCAGATTGAATGCCAGGCCACAGGGTGTCCCCTCTTGTTGATGTATGTGATGCAATCATCCTTCTCGTGGAAGTTTTCTCGAACGTCTCGTCTCGTACGCTGTGAATGTCTAAATGAGAGCCAGGGTCGAATGTTCTTGCACTCACCTCGATCTCTTTCTCGATGGATGTCTCATTCAGTGACGTCACTGCATCATCTCCTGTAAAAGATGAGGAGACAGGAGGAAAGAAGATGATACCCCGTTTGTACATCTTCAACATGCGAAGGAGAGCCAACTGCATGAGACCTTGATCGACAGCTCTGAAGTAATCATCACCTTCACTGACTTTCCAACGATCGTCTCCACGAAAGTGGTGAAAGAGGCTCTTGACGATTTGAAGATAGATCTCATCGTGGTGCGGTGATAGATCTGTAATCATTTGAGTTTCATGCGTCGAACGACTTGATATCTCGACACCTCTCAGATAACTCCAAAAGATGAGACACATGGCCGACGAGGAACACCTCGCCGTGTGAGCTGGTCTCTTCTTTATATCGGCTGTCTTCATTCAATGTGACTGTGAGATGAATGCAGATCGATCACCTCCCCTCGTTTCGATCTTCCACAGCCTCGCATCTTCTGGTCCACTGAAGAGGAAAGACTCTCTGTTCAAGTTCATCTCGACCAGATGATCGGCAAGGAGGAGGGCTGCATCTCTGTATTTCAGATCTTTCGTGTAATGAAACAATTTCACGTAGGCGATTCCCATTAGGGAATTATGCCTGTAGAATTTAAAGAAGTTGACGACGATCCACATACCAGCAGCCATCAGTTCTATAGAGTCAAGGTTGATATATGCAATGAGTTGAGAGGAGAGGAAAGGATATCTGTGGAGTCCAGTGTGCGGGTCATAGAGGATATCATTCGGCAGGGGGATGCTCTCTCCTTCTTTGTGGGTGTCTCTCACAGAGTCTACCTATGGCTGTTACGAAGGAAGTCCAATGATTCCTACAATTTTGATCGCGAGGGCAACATCTGTGCTGCACATCTGATGATGTGATGTGATGTGATGTGTCAAACACCTCCATTTAATTTCAATCTCAAAAAGAAGTCAAAATTTGTCGTCGAACCTTCACCGGTTGCCCGATCACATCACATCGTCTCACCCTCTACCGCTCGATGTCGCCACGTTACAAAGAAAAAAACTTTCGATCGTCTTTATCCTTCGTTACCATTCGGATAGTCTTCGATCTTCGCCAACAGCGTCTTGGAATAGCCCGGAGAGTAGTACTGTACGATCTCCTCGGGGTAAACGTTGTTGATCGTCTGGATGTAATCCTTCAACTTCGATCCCGGCTCCGTCGAGATGACTTGCAGCTTCTGCAGAGAACCGTTCGTGGCGAAATCTCTCCTGGCTTTCGTATCGTTGGGTAGGATCTTGGCAAACTGGTAGATGACGTACTCTTGGACTCCGCCGGGGGAGTCGATCAGGGGCTCCAAGGCGGCTAAATTTGTACACTTTTCGATGATGGATTTGAGAGCTCTCTTTGATTTCGTTCGAAGGTCCTCCTGAATGACGTCAGTCTATGCGATCGTCATCATCGTCGCACGGATCAGGATGACGTTAACGAACATGGATGGTAAATCTCACCGAGCTGTCTGCGGAGAAACATTCGACGAGTCTCAACAGCGCGTTCCCGTTAGCTACGGCTTCGGCGTGCTCCGATGAATGTCTTCCCACTTGTCCCAAGGCCCACGCGCTGGCAGACTGACATCGCATGAGCCGACACTCTACATCTCTGTGTTCGACTCACCCTGATGTGATCCTCTTGGTCAGGCTTGAGAGAGTCCAATAAGGGAGTGATTCCTTTGGCATCGATGACTGCCTTCGCCATCGTCTCAGAGAAAGCAGAGACGTAGCCGATGGTCATGATGCTGGCTAACGCGTTCGCTCCTCGGTTCTCGTGGATGTAGTCGACTACAGCGGCGATGCCTCCCGAGTTGACCACGAGAGAAGCGAGTTCAGGCGTGTGCTTTGAGATCTCGCGTATGAGAATGGCCTGGATCATCATCCGTCAGACGATGTGACACATGAAGTTCGTGATCTCTCACCGCGTTCTTTCTCACGAGTTGATCTGGATCTCTCAGGCGGTCCAGAATGGTGGGGAAGATACCTCCCTCTACAACGAGCTCGGCCAGCTCGACGCTGTGCTTCGCGATCTGACCCAGACAAGAGCAGACTTGTCTCTTGAGCGCGGCGTCGTTGCTCTTTATGAGGGGAGCGAGGTAAGTGATGGATCCAGCGTCTACGACAGATTGTGCCAACTGAGGTCTTCAGATGTTGATCCGTGCGGAGTTCTCACCTCTGGAGTGTGCTTGCTGATGTCACTGAGAGCTGAGGCGGCGATGCGCTTGACGGCCAATTCTGGCTCCTGCACGCACAACACCAATAGAGGTACGGCACCTGTGTCTACAACCGCCTGAGACAATTCTGGATGAGATCAGGTGGATCCGATGGACAAATCAGACGATCTCACCTGCATTATGTCTGGCGATGTAACCGAGAGCCCAAGCGGCCTGTTCTTTGACTCCAGGGTCGAATTCCTCCAAACAGGTGGCCAACGCATCGATGGCGCCACAATCGACGACCGATTGAGCCAGAGGAGGAGAATGTTTCGAAACAGCTCTGAGGATTCCGGCTGCTGCCTTCTTATAGAATTTCTATCGAGATGTGTCAGCCATCGATCCCAACAATCGCAATCATCCACGCTCACATTTTGCTCGGCGAGAGAATATACAAGTTGAGGCAAGATGTCTCCTTGAACGACAGCCGATGCGAGCTCCGCGCTGTGACTGGCCAATTTGGACAGAGCTTGTGCTGCATTGTGTTGAATCGATGGGACGGAGTCCAACAGCAGAGGACGCAGCTGAGCCATCACCCCTTGCTCTTGCAGGCTGGGGATGTTTTTTGGATTCTGAGCTAACTCCACGACGCTCTGAACGAACGCCGTTCTAGCCTTCTGATAATCATCGAAGGCTTTCACCACTGCCTTGCTCGAGTTGAGGGACATCGTTTGAAATTAGGAAATTAGAACTGTAGCCGATCTAGCTAAAAATAGACTTTTGACACCAGCTGACACCGCACAAGTTGAAGGGAAGAGCATCAGATGAGAAAGAGCGAAGTGGAACTGAATCTGTATCATGAACGGTGATGTCTTCCGTCTTCATTATTGTTGGGTGTGTTGTGTTGTGTGTCACGTGATAGGCGTTGTAAATCATCCACAAACTTCCCGCCAAATTTCAACCAACCGAAACCTTCAAATCATCAGAGGAGTCACGCAATGGGAATCCATGGACTCCAAAAACTAATCAACGACCATGCACCAGGTGCCATCACAGAGACCGAAATGAAGAATCTGTTCAATCGAAAGATCGCCATCGATGCTACCATGTCCCTCTATCAATTTCTCATTGCAGTTCGAATCGGAGGAGAAGGTCAGCCAGCGGCAGCCAACCTCACAGACGAATCTGGCGAGACGACATCGTGAGCATCCACACCATATCACGTGCGCTCTTTGTCATCTTCTTTCAGTCACTTGCAAGGATTGTTCCACAGGACCATCCGCATGATCAACAATGGTGTGAAACCATGTTACGTCTTCGATGGAAAACCCCCCGATCTCAAAGCCGAAGAGGTAATCACGACTCTCCTTCACATCTTTCATCGCCTCGTCATCTCACCATCCATATCCACTCCATCATCACATCACCACTCACTCCTCCTTCAGTTGGCCAAACGTGCCGCAAAAAGAGAGGAAGCCGAGAAGAACGGAAAAGAGGCAACCGAAGCGGGAGACACAGAGACCATCGCAAAGTTTGCCAAGAGGACCGTGAAGGTCACTCGAAAGCACACCGAAGAAGCCAAGCGCCTCTTAACTCTCATGGGCGTGCCCGTCGTTGACTCTCCGACAGAAGCGGAGGCCCAATGTGCTCGCATGGCCAAAGAGGGTCTCGTCTACGGTGCAGGTGGACGACACCATCCTCATCCTCATCTGATGGACGACAGGATCGGAAGATATGGACTCGTTGACCTTTGGTGCATCCGTCCTCATTCGTCATCTCACTTTCTCCGAGGCGAGAAAAATGCCAATCAAAGAGATCAATCTGAGCGTCGTGTTGGAACAATTAGGATTGGATATGAATCAATTCACCGACATGTGCATCTTGTTGGGATGTGATTACGCCGACTCCATCAAGGGTGAGCGATCGTGATGTGGCACGATGGTGATGGAGGACGTGACGATGATGCAGGTATCGGTCCGGTGAGAGCGTTTGACCTCATCAAGAAACATGGATCACTGGAGGAGATCATCAAGAATTTGGATTCGACGAAATATCCCATACCAGAGAGTTTCGATTATGTTCGTGTGCGTCAACTGTTTAAAGAGCCAGATACACTCCCCGCATCTCAGATCGATGTGAGACGTCCACACCATGACCATCCAGATCGCATCATCTGATTCCATCATCAGCTGAAATGGAAGGATCCAGACGAAGAAGGCCTCATCGAGTTCTTAGTCAAAGAGAAAGGTTTCGCGGAAGATCGAGTCAAGAGCGGTGAGACATCCCATCTCATCTTCCATCGCTGATGGAAACGACAGGCATCGAGAAATTGAAAAAGTCACGCGGTACTTCGGTTCAGAATCGGCTGGATAGCTACTTTGGCGCGCCCGTCAAACGAAAGTTGGAAGAGCCAAAGAAAGAGAAGGGAAAAGGAGCGAAGAAGGCAAAGACCGGAGGAAAAGCTGCGGCGTCACCGGTGAAGAAGGGAGCAGGAAAGAAAAAGTAAACGGAGAATCATGTGGCCTCTGCATCCTCCTCCTATCGATGATTAGATTCGTGCCACGAGTATGATGCGTCGGAAATATGATGCGAAATTTGGACAAATTGACGGGACGCAGGGATGACGATCGTGTTGAGCGAGGATGATTCAGCACCACTGTTGAAAGCGCTCTATTCAGAATCATTTGTACAGAGCTCCGGAACACTGACTGCCGCACTACAAACAGAACATCATCATCTCGCAACCTCTACTTTTCATCATCTTCTCCTCATCTTCTCCTCATCTTCTCCTCATCTCCTCACACGATTGAACTCGCAGCTATCCACACAACTCTCTAAATCGATTTATCTTTCTGTAAAATCACAGCATCCATTCAAGTCATCGCTCTCGAACGTTCTATCATATCGTTATTTCTCACATCCACTTCATCTTCTCAATTCTACGACGCATCACTGTCAATATGTTCGTCGAGAACAAGGCTGTACAGAAAGTGGCAGGACGGACTCGAGAAGGCATCGAATGACTATGACCCTTTCCACGGTAAGGTAGATCATGAAAGATGGCATCAATGGATGAGAGGCATGAGAGAATAAATGGCTTCTATACATACATGGGATGTTTCGTGTTCGTCGCTGAGGCATTATCACTGAAAACAGTTGGTCAAGATCGTTTACTGATAGAATCTTTTGGCCCGGGGCTGATACAGCTACGTAGATGGACGATTTCTCATTGACTCCTGACCACAACGATAAAGATGAGAAGATCGATGACCTGTTTATGTATCTCTTCCCATTCGGGTCATTTTTCATCATTTATTGCCTTGCTTCTCCCTCTGATGATCACAAATTTTCGCGAAAGCGTGCGATGAAGTACACAAATCCTTCCAAACAGTACCGGCACACATGACTTTCGCCTCTGCCAAAATTTGTGATGTCTGGCGGTGTCGTCTGAGGTCATTCATCTCAATAAAGGAAGAAGAGTCTGTTTGTTTCTCACGATGCATGTCCATCTTGGAATTTTAAAAATTCGCCTGTAGCCGCACCTTCACCCGTAGCCGCACCTTCACCCGTAGTCGCACCTGTAGATGATGGTCCTGCGAGATGCCCATTTGCATCATCCCCCGGGGGTGGGTGGGGTCGGGGCTCCCGGGGGTAAAAAATAAAAAGATGGTAGGTTTTTCATGGGCGCCTTAGTGGAGGATTGAAACGATCGTGGCGTGCGAGGTGTGAAAACTCGGGTGGAACTGGTTCTCGCATTTTCTTCTGGATCACTGCCACATCACAAACAGAACATCTCCATCTCGCAAACGTAGCTTCTCTCTTCCTTTCAGTCAGCAGAGAAGACGAGCGATGAAGAACGGAACAATCACCAGTCACGATGTAACACGAGTCATCTTACACACTGTGCTCAACAGAGACGTCGAACCGGAGGTCATCCACCGGAAGAAGAATTCCTTCTGCCCTGAGTCACACAACACAAGGAGGAAACAGTTTGCCCTCCTTCGCAGCACGTGCAAGCTGTGGAAGGACATCGGTGAAGAAGATGTCACAAACTGTTCTCTCTTCTGACAACGTCAGTGGACGGCTTCACTGACTGGCTGACCGAAGATGATCTGCTTCTGGCTGTGAGAGGCTGCAAGGTAGACTCTGTTCGCTTCCTCTTGACTTGCGGAGGGCTAGATCCATCTTTACAAGACAATGAGCCAATCATAGTGGCATCTTTTCATGGTTCAACCGAGATCGTACAACTACTCTTGAGCGATCCTCGAGTGGATCCATCAGCACAAGACAACGAGGCCATCTCAGCGGCAGTTACAGGAGGTCACGACGACGTAGTGCGGCAACTCTTGTCCGATGACCGTATGGATCCATCAAACATCCAAGGCTTTCTCCTGTCTCAAGCTGTCCGGATAGGTAGATGTGAGCTGGTCAAGTTTCTCATGGCACATCCTCTTTTGGATCCATCAGATGGCAACAATGAGCCCATACGAGCGGCAGTTGCTGTCAGATCACCTGAGATGGTGGAGCTTCTCTTATCCGATCCTCGTGTGGATCCATCAGCACAAGATAACGAGGCCGTACGAGAGGCGTCATACCATGGAGCAAGTGGAATGGTCGAGCTACTTCTGAAAGATGCTCGTGTGGATCCATCAGCAAATCATCAGGACGCCATCAAGAGTGCATCACGGAGAGGAAGGACGGAGGTTGTGCGATTGCTCTTGAGCGATCCGCGAGTGGATCCCTCGGCAGACGACAACGAAGCCATCATAGAGGCTGCATCAAATGGCTACACTGAAGTTGTACAACTCCTGCTGTCTCATCCGCTGGTGGATCCTTTTGCACAGAATCACGAAGCCATCAGAGCAGCAGCGGATGTCGGACACATAGAAATCATGCGATTGCTCCAGTATCACGAGATGAAAGTAGCATGGGGAGACCTTCTTGACGCACAAGCACGTGAGAAGGCGGACACAAAGGACAACGAAGATCTTGAGCGGTTATTTCTGTCACATCCGCTTGCAGATGCATCAGTCGTGGACAACACCATTATTCGATATGCTTCGCGCGTGGGCTTGGTCGAATGAGTGAGGATACTGATGTCCAATCCATGTGTGGACCCGTCAGCAAGAGACAACGAGGCCATCAGAGAGGCAGCCGCAAACGGACATCATGAAGTGGTACGGTTACTATTGGCTGATCTTCGTGTGGATCCATCAGCAAAAGACAACGAGGCCTTCAGGAAGGCAGCCGCAAACGGACAACATGAAGTAGTCCGGCTACTTTTGGTTGATCTCCGTGTGGATCCATCAACAGGAGACAACGAGGCCTTCAGGAAGGCAGCCGCAAACGGACATCATGAAGTAGACCGGCTACTATTGGCTGATCCTCGTGTGGATCCATCAGCAAAAGACAACGAGGCCTTCAGGAAGGCAGCCTCAAAGGGACATCTTGAAGTGGTACGGCTGCTTTTGGCTGATCCTCGTGTGAATCCATCAGCAGGGAAGAATGATGCCATCATTGGGGCATCATCTAAGGGTCATACCATGACAGTGCGGCTGCTCTTGGCCGATCCTCGTGTAGATCCATCAGCATACAACCAGTATGCCATCCGATGTGCAGAAGATCTCGACGCAGTGCGAGTGCTGTTGGCTGATCATCGAGTGGATCCAACGGCACAAGACAACAAGGCCATTGAGAGAGCAATACAAAGAGACCATGTTGAGGTCTTGCAGCTTCTGCTGTCTCATCCTCTCGTGGGTCCGTTCAAACAGAACAGCAACATCATGCGATTGGCTTTGCACAGAGGACACACGGAGATATTGCAGCTGCTGACAGAACATAATGAGCACAAGTCAGCTGAAGAGAAGTGGCTGGATGACAAGAGAGATATAAATTGATCTGTCGTACATTTCTCGTCTTTCTTCGTTATTTCTCAGTCACTCACATGCCCGACGCAAGAAAATCTGATCTCGATGAAAGATGTCGCTCGTGTCGTTTGAGCTGTTTACATCAGAAGGGCAGACCGTCTTCTTCATTGACCGTGTTGTTTGAATTTGTGCGCTGATGATACGCGATATTGTTCATCGATGTGGCTCTTGATGGATACGTAAGGGTGCAGAATTTGTTGATTGTTTTATTTCTCCGTGACCGATCATCATCTCTATTTTATCCTTCTTTTCTCTTATATACTCTTCTTCTACCTTCTCAGCGTGTCAGCTGTCTCTCATCTCTCCTCATTCTTCATTGTGTCTGTCTACGAGCGACATCGAGCGACACCTCTTCTTCATCTTTATCATGCAGTCATTCGATGCCATCAGACTCACTTGTGCTGACTCTTCTCATCATCACGTCCTACTGATGTGCCGCATCTGTCACCGTCCTCTCCCTTTCTCCGTCTCATCTTCTCTTCTTCTTGTCCTTCCTCTCTCTTCTATCTCTTTGCAAGTTGTGATCGAAAGGAAGACGTGATGCTGTATGTCTCAGCTGTTTATCTTGTTCTTCGTCATCACGAAATGTGCAGATGATGCAAACTCTAAGCTACAGAGTGAGTGAAGAGAGTGAAGCATTTAGACTTTCAAGGTTTTTGTACCGTAATGCGACTCCCTCAGATCTTCGGAACTGATCCACTGGTTTTCTTCAGCTGTTCTCTCAGTTACTCCACTGAACTCGTATCCCTGCCGCAAATGATACGGACCACCTAAGAAAGGTGAGACGTTCGATAGAACCATTGCGCTGGGTGATCTGATGTTTTCTCTGGAGATGATGTGGCCGTTGTAGATAGAAATGACACAGGGGCCGCATCACTTTTGAACGTACACGATTGATGTCATCGCTCTCGGACGGTCTATCATCGAGTTTACAAACAATATTCTTTATGGTAGCATTCTTTCTTCCTTCATGTTGGGTAACGACATAGCCTTCACCGAGTATTTCCTACCACATTTAGTCCACGCGATCATTGCGACGATCACGATCACGATCGCGATCATCTCGGTGACTCACGCGACAGAAGGAACCATTCTCCACACACCGGTGCTCTCTTCCTTATCCGGTCTCGGCTTCGTGAACTCGTTGATGAACTCCTGCGGTGCCTGCTTCTGCACCGCAGCAAGGAAGATGGCCACATCTTGTGAGTTGTAGATAGACACCCTCTGGCCTGTTTTTTTTCACTCTCTCTTGGCTTGTAGATAGGGCGGATGCCTTACCTCCGTGTATGTCTCTGCAGACGGATTCTTGCAGGGCTTTCATCCATTCGTATTTGGTCTCTACGTTCTGGCAGGTAATCAAGACGGCCGCACTCTCTTCTCTGCCTAAGATGCCGAAGCGGAAATCGCCGTTCGAGTTTCCTATGGCATCGTCAGCAGTCGCCCATCATCGTGATGTGACGATCATGATGATGTTGGAGAGATGATGTGATGATGATCAGCACGATTGCGATCAGGCTTGATTACGATGATGATCATGATCATCAGCATGATCGATGACTTCACCTCCTGAAGGAACGTCCGTCAAAAAAGCTTCTCCTATCTTGATGTGGCCTCGATAGACGTAAGACACTTTGATGAGCCGCGACACTTTCGTAAAAATAAGGATGTCGTTGTAGAGGAACAGATATCTCTCCCTCAATTTTCCCTCTACGATCCTCCCCACTGGACCTTCTTTCACCAGCCTGCGTCCCAAATGAATCGAAATAAAATCGAATAAATCATCACCTCCTCCCGGGTACGAGCAGGTGGATGTGCGTGGGTACCTGAATAGAATAAATTCAAATCAATCGCGCGGCAGTGCACGCACCGACTCGATGTCACGATTGATTTCGATCAACCTCTTGATCGATTCGTTGAATTGCATCCTTGAGTTGATCTGCGTGATACAGTCCGTGATCTGTACCATGGCTGTCTTCAGTTGTCTCATCTGTTCCACCTGATACGAAACGTCGACACTCGTCCTCGTGCGTCATCTCTTCACCTCGTAGCTCGATTCGATCAATTCTCTCAGCAGGAGGGGATATTTGCATATCCTCTGAACGGGTCTAGATAGATAAGAATCGAATGGTAATTGTCTGCACTCTGGTCTCTTCTTGGCTGAAACGAGGAGGTTGTGAAAATTTCGATTCTTCTGATCTAATTCGTTGACTCGGGCCAATTGGATCGTCTGGCGGGAGATTTGAATTTCGAATGTGAGGGGATGGATCACCTGGTTGGCGCAGTATTCCAGGTACATTTTGAGAAATGCGGAATAACGTAAGAAGGTGTAGCCTACACCGTTCGGTTCCTCTCTTCTCTTCAGTAGCTCTTCATAGATGAACTGAAATCGATCAATTCAGATCGAGTGAAACAAATGAATGAATGAAATAATTACAAATAAATGAATACAGTAGATACAAATGAACCAAGTGAATACAAATAAGATTGAACATAGAAGGGCGGAATTACGAACCTGATTGATTTGCTGTATGGTGAGGATGTTACCAAAGATTTCGTTCATCTGAACGTCACTGATCATCTGCTCATCCGCCATCGGTTGAAAGTACAACTGTCTCTCATCAACCTCTTCTTCCTCTCTATTCCATATCGTATGTCAGCTCACGTTCCGTAGAATGTCTAGATCTGATAAATAGTCTTTCTCGGTGGATATCAATTCGTTTACGATGGCGGCGTATCTCAATCTTCTCAGCTGCTTGGCCGCTTCGTCTAATGTCCTGATCTCGTGTATCTTTCGTATCGTCTTGCCATCTTGGTTCACCATGTTCTGTCTCCTCGGTGCAGCTGTCGTGTGGTCAACATTCGTCTTTTTTTTTTCTTTCGAAAGAAAAAACTGACATGGGGAGTGAAAGGGTTAAACTATTTGAAAAATTCGTTTTTTAAAGGAAATAAAATAACTTACGTCGAGAGTGGAAGAGGTGATCGCGAGGGGATAGGGGAGGTTCATCGTGGTCGCCAGGAGATAGAGGATGGCTGTCAACTCGTTCGGTCTTGAGATGGTTCACCTTCTATGATAGACGTGAGAATCCGTAACATGTGTTTGGAATAGAAGGTAATCGATATCTGTCATGAAAAATAAAATCGACTTTGATTTTCCACAAAATAGTTCGTAAAAAGAGAAAAGAAAGATCATGAAATGTAGATGTTTTGAAAGATAATGAACGATACGTACAGCTCGTGGTGGAGTAGATGGACTTGGAGAATTGGATCTCGGTGGTGACAGCTGTCGAAATGAGATCTCCGCGAATTCTCTCTCAAATTTCTCACCGCAAAACGATTGACGGGATCCGTCTGAACGAAATTGACTTCCTTCGCGTCGAACAGATCTGTTTCATTTGAATGAGAACATCGTTGTACAACGCGTCACACCTGATCTCCCCTTGTCTCTCTGGCCCGCCCTTCCTTTGAACGTTCGATTGTTCTTCGGGCTTCGACTGAAAGAACCCTCTCTCCATCTCATCCTTGCACTACCCTGTTCTTCTTGTCACATTTTCGTTCGTCATTTATTTTCTTTTATTCTTTTATTTCGATCGAGATGGTAATCATAAATGAGTCACACGCTGAAAGACGAACGAGTTTGAAATGATTTCAGTATGATATAGAAAATGAAATCGTTCGCCTCAAGCTCATCATCAGAGTTCACGTGTCATCCATATCAAGCTGAATGCAGCCTCTCACCTTCCCCGATGGTGAAGCGTAGCTGCTGACCGAGTCGGTTCTATTTCTGTCACTCTCCTCCCATTCAGAGGTGAACTTGAGCATGTTGGCCTGCTCGATCATCTCTTCCATCTCATCAGAGTCATAATCAGGAACTGACATCTGCCTGTTGGATGTCATCACATAGTTCTCGTACGTACCGTACGCACAGATCGTGGATGGCGGAGTCTGATTGGACGATGTCTTCTACTTGTTCCCGTCTCTTCCTGTCACTGTCTTCTTCCTCTTGTTTCTCTTCTCTTCCTTTGGATGCAAGATTCTCCTCTGTTTCTGTGATTTTTGTGACTTCTCTCGCTCCTTGTGTTTTCTTTTCGATGGAACTCCCTCTCTGTTCATCACCGCGATCGCAATGTGTCATCACAGCGTCCGTGTCGTCTTGAGCTGTCTCCTCTTCTATCTCTTCTGTCTTCTTTTCTTCCATTTCTTCATCATCTAATTCAGTGATGGTCACAGAGATGTACTCCTCCGACGTCTCATCATCATTTACGGCTTCTTCTTTCGGTTGATATTCTTCCTTCTTCACATCTCTTGATGCCCTCTTCTTAAGCTCGTAACTGTTTCTCACATCCATGCTGCGACTTCGGCGTCGCGATCCGATCATGTTGGCCGACAGATTGTTTCTAGACATTGATTTCCGTCTAGGCTATAGGAGTGTGAGTCGACGGACTTGATGATGTGATGATGTGAGACGATCGATCGTGATGGGTGATATCAATCATGGACCTTGTGCTGGATGAATCGAAGTTCCTCCACTCGATGGGATTTGATTTTAACTTGAGTGTTGATCTGATTAGACGTATCGTGGCTCGTTCTGACCCAGTCCATTTTGGGTGTGTTCTGATCGAGATCAGCTGGATGAGATGGAATGACCTTCACCTTCCACGATGGTTCGAGTTCGTCTAAAATCAATCCTTCACTTCTCTGTTGTCGTTCTACGACATTCATCTTCATCATTTTCCTCTCTATGACTACGTCCAACACTCGATGCATTCGAGCTTTCAGCTGCGGAAATGACTCTTCGGGTTCTGAGATCGAACTGGATCGAAACATGCCAATCAGATCATTGCGTTGAATGTCAGTCTTGGAAACTTTCCTCTTGGCCCACGGCCGATTCAGTGTTACAAACTGATTGACTGCGACGCAAATGAGTATGATGTTTACCTCACGAACCGACTCACCATTTCGCCTCCGAGCGGAAACTTGATATGTGGCATCATTTTGAAAGATAGAATCAACGGTAACGCTCGATAAGGATAGAATAGGGTCTCCCTCGCCAGCTAGTGGTGTTCCTCTGGTGATTCGTCACGAAAATGATATGTCAGATGTCACTATCATCACCCCTCGCTGAGGAATAGAACATCTTGTGCAGTCCACGGTGTCTTTGAAGTCTTCTCTAGAATGGAAGCCAAAACCTATGTCCAATCATCTAAATGATTCAATCTTTCCGCATTACCTGTCTGAGTTGAAAGAGAGAAGAATCGGCCTCCACGTGAATGGTGATTGATTGACCTTCGTGTCGAAAGAAGATCTTCATCGCATCGGAGTCGTTAAACAAGTTGTGAGAGGGACTTCTGTCAGAGACGTCAAATTCCTTAGCTTCAGTATATAAACCATTACAACGATCTATTTCAGCAGTAATTGAAGGATATTCACAGGCAGAACAGACGGTGAGCTCTATACTTTATTCTGTCTTAGTATGAATATGAAATGCGATCACAGATCATCTTCTACGAAGGTCAATTAAGCGCGAGAGAGCGAACGGAGATAGATGGTGTACGGAATTCTAACCAGTTATGATGTCACGAAGATCATCCATCTTAGACGCGGTGATGAACCAAGGTGTCGAACACTGGACCTGGAAGCGGATCGATGTGGACGAGAGTCCTGCATCTCATAACACAAGGAGGAAACATTTTGCCATCCTTCGCCTCACCTGCAAGCTATGGAAAGACATCGGTGAGACGCAGCATCATACTTTCCCTGACCTCTTCAGTGGACAGCTTCACTCACTGTTTGACAAACGACGATCTGTCACTGGCTCTGAACGAGCGAAGAGGAAGCAAAAGGCTTTCGGACATTTCATCACAGTAGAACTGCTGTTGGCTGATCCACGAGTGGATCCATCAGCATGTGACAACGAAGCCATCAGACAAGCAACATCTGCGGGACACGAACGCACAGTGGAGCTCTTGTTGGCTGATGAAAGAGTGGATCCATCTGCCAAAAACAACGAGGCCATCAGACTGACAGCACATCGAGGAGAAGATGGAGCAGTACAACTCTTGCTGGCTGATCAACGAGTGGATCCATCCGTCTTGTTAGCTGACGACCAAGTGGACCCATCAGCCCGGGACAACGAAGCCATCAGAAAGGCAGCAGCAAGGGGTCGTATTGAAGTCGTTGAGCTTCTGTTGTCCCATCCTCTCGTCGATGCATCCGCACGAGACAACGAGGCCAAGAGATCTGCAGTAGAGAAAGGACATACCAGGGTGGTACAGCTGCTATCAGACATATACTGATCTGTTGTACAATTCTGTCCTCTCTTTATCTTTTGATTGCCAACAAGCCAACGTATAATCGGTATTTTTTATGGAGTCTCCACTTAGTGGATCAACTGCACGAGTGGATGAACTGTACGGGTGGTAGGATTGACTTCTGATGCGTGTCTCATTGCCTCGTTGTCACATGCCAATCCATCGACGAGAAGATGAGACAACAGAAGCTGTACGACTTCAATATGACCTCTGTCTGCTGCCCAGGTACGGATGGATTTACTCGGATGTCAGCCATCAAGAGTTTCACTACACGATCATGTCCTTGACGTAATACATGGCCAATCTGGGACACAGACTGCACTTCTTGATTTGGGGAATATTCTGTGTTGCAACAAATAATCATCACGCGTGAGTCTTACATAACGACGTTCATCAATCAGCTGATGAATAGGCGTCACATCATTTATATCTCTCTTCTCATCTGACTGTGTCCTGTTTGGCCGACTGGTTCTGCTCGTGATCTCTCTTGTCTGCAATTGACTCCTATTGGCTTACTTTGTCTTGGTCAGACTCTCTCTTTTTTGTCAGGTTGGCGTTTTACTGGTCGTCTATTGATGGATCCACACAAGGATTTGTCAACAGCAGCTGCACTGTCATGGCATGTCCGTCAGATGATGCCCTCTTGATAGGATCCTGGTTGCATACAGATGGATCCACACGAGGATCAGCCAAAAGCAGCTGTACCACTTCATGATGTCCCTTTGCAGCTGCCTCTCTGAAGGCCTCGTTGTCTTCTGTTGATGGATCCACACGAGAATCAGCTAAAAGCAGCTGTATCACTTCATGATATCCCTCTGATGCTGCCTCTCTGAAGGCCTCATTGTTTCTTGCTGATGGATCCACACGAGGATCGCTCAAGAGCAGCCGTACAGTCTCCATTGTACTATCTCGAAGAGCCGTTCGAATTGGCTTATTGTCTCGTACAGATGGATCCAGTCCTCTGCGAGTCAAGAGGAAGCGAACAGAGTCTACCTTGCAGCCTCTCACAGCCAGAAGCAGATCATCTTCGGTCAGCCAGTCAGTGAAGCCGTCCACTGACGTCGTCAGAAGAGAACAGTTTGGAACATCTTCTCACCGATGTCCTTCCACAACTTGCACGTGCTGCGAAGGAGGGCAAACTGTTTCCTTGTGTTTTGTGACTCAGGGTAGGAGAGTTTCCTCGCCGAGTGTAGATAAACCTCCGATTCGAGGTCTCTGTTGAGCACAGAATGTAAGATGACTCGAGTGATGTCTTGACTGGTGATTATCCCGATCATCGTCACTTGTCTTCTCTGCCGATTAGAAAGAAGAGATGGGCTGCGTGTGCAGAAGGCAAGAAGGTGTTGTGTGAAGATTTGTGGTGTGTCAGTGATCCAGAAGAAAAAGCGCAGAGTCATTCAGAAGAAAATACAAAGAGAAAGGAAAGGAAAAACGATACAACGAAAGGCGTGATCTTCAGAACAAAATGAAGCAGAGAGTGCTTGTCAACTGGCGCTATCGTCGCCGGGGCATCCATAGTGAAGGACCAGATATCTACAGTGACAAGTGAGAAGCATCTGCAATCTGGAGGCCACTACATCAGCCTGCCCACTTTGATGAAGCGCTTGTGCTCTCAACGCGTGTCTTGCCTGATCTCCTTTGCCAACTGATCGCCATCAGAAGGAGAGACAAAAGATCGATCGCAGGTCCACTGTATTCACAGAGATTGCACAAACATGGCGATTATATCAACTCTCAATTCTTCCAGTTTCGCATCATCACATGTACAGACAGCCTTTCCATGTCAACTTGGCTTTATTGCTTCTTCTTTGCTGCAGACAGCTCGTGAACTGCCTCGATGTAAGCCGCCACGTGTTCTGGATTGTGCTCTGGATGCAGTCCGTGTCCTAAATTGGCCACGTGAAGCCCCAAACCAAATTCGTCCAAGATTCTCTCCACCTTGTCAGCGTTAGACATCATCGATGCATCATCATCATCATCATCGCACCTCTCCACGGATGACGCTCTTGTCTGCATAGAGGACGGCTGGGTCCATGTTTCCCTGCAGGCAGATGTTCTTGGGTCGAGTGAGAGCTCTCGCTTCCCTGATGTTGGCAGTCCAATCTACACCGAGGACGTTGTATTCCATCTCGCTCATCAGCTTCATCCCATGCGATGCACCTTCATCAGTCTTTAGATGTATCGACTCTCATCGTGCGATGTGATGACGATCGAAGAGAATAAATTCGATTAAATCATTTTCTCCTTCACCTTTCGCAAATAAGATGAGAGGTGTATCAGGGTGCAGCTTCCTCAGTTGAGAGCCAATCTTTGTGAGATAAGGAATGCCAAACTTGTCCCACACATCGAGAGATAACTCACCGGCCCAACTGTCGAACACCTTTTTGTTTTAGACATCATCGCATGATGAACGTGGCAGGGAAGAAAATGAGAAGATCATCACCTGCACAGCCTGAGCTCCGGCTTGAATCTGGAGAGACAGGTACTCGATGATGATGTCGGACAGCATGTCCAACAACTTGTGAGATGCTTCGGGGTATTGGTAGAGCCACTTTTTAGACTTTGCAAATGTCTTTGAACCTCCACCCTCGATCATGTAAGACATGAGAGTCCAAGGAGCGCCGCTGAAACCGATGAGAGGTACCTTCTCGTGACTCAATCACGTGTCTCATTTTCACGATGTCGGGCAGACGGCGAACGATTCGAGATGGAAAGACAAATGAGACGAACCTTTCCCTCTAATCGGTGACGAGTGAGCGTCAGAGCTTGGAAGACGTAAGACAATTCCTTCTTCACATCTGGTTTGACTAATCTGATTCACGTGTCAGACGATGGAATGAATGCATGATGTTCACCTAGTGTCGATCTCCTCTGGAGTTAACAATGGCGAGGGAAAAACAGGTCCTATGATGGGTCAAAGACGTGGAACAATGAGAGAGTGGTGACCTTTTCCTGGTACCATGATGACCTCTAAACCCATAGCTTGTGGCACCACGAGAATGTCACTGAAGATGATGGCTGCATCCAAAGGTAATCGTCTGATGGGTTGAAGTGTGATCTCACACGCCAATTCGGGCGTTCTGTATCTGTTAGTAGGGAGGATCGGTCAAAAATGCATCACCTGCACACTCGAAAGAATTCGTTCTCAGCTCTCAGTGCTCTAAATTCGGGCAGATAACGACCTGCTTGACGCATGATCCAGACGGGGGTATATGGAACATCTTCGCCTCTGATGGCCTTCAAGAAGACATCATTCTGAATAGGAGGGAAATTCTCTGCAATCGTCTCTGCACCGCTGGGTGGTTTTATCGTGTTCTCTGTCATTTTGAAAAGTGGATATGATCAGCGTGACTTGATCACAGCTTTGTAGACGCGTGTCAGCTGTTCGCAGCATCCATGAACTGCTTAATATACATACTGTAGCCTCACGAGATAGACGTAGGAAGGGTTGAATTGCCACAGATTGTTGTTGCCCGTGACAACAGATGAAGAGGCATCCATCACACAGGTACGACACTCCACGAGGTAGGAGTGTGACATGAACGATCCGTGAATGTCTGTTGGTGCTCTCCAACAGCTCTCGTTCTTCTCAGAAGCCCGACCATCTTCGTTGTAGTTGACATCTGTCGTTCATCGCGATCATATGATCGTATACGACGAATGGAGCTCGATCTGAGGCCACCAGAGACTCAGTCTTCTGTACCGTTGGAGGACAAGACATCTTTCGTCAGTCACGTGCGAGCGACAACGTGGAAGAATCTTAGTGTGATGGTGTGTCTTCATCTCTCAAACCCGCTGACGATCGAGAAAAGGGGCGTCAATATATACTCTTGTTCGTTCAGATCATCGTTCCTCTTGGAGTTCTCATTGGCATCGCTATGGTTCATTGGTTCAGCAGAGGCGATCCACCGTTCTCTTCTCCAAGTCAAAGTAATGGGTTGAATCACTATGGGCCCATCGATCTTGAAGGTAATCATCTGCGTGGACCGAATCTCTCAGATGATGTCATTCTGGGTTCCATCTCTTCGACAGTCAACCAAACGGTGAAGCATCACCCACAAACTATCTGGCTGAAGAAGATCACAGTACAGAAAGGGGCTGTTGGGTTTCACTGGCTCTTATAGAGATCTGTCACGTCCACAGATCAGCTCCTACAACGGCTCCACCGATCAATACGATGATGAGATGTATAGAAGAATTACGGGCTATTGGAACCGTGGTCACTGGAATTCGAGTGTCCATATTACTGAAAGATTTGCGTTCGTGTACCACGATGTGGACGTCGAGCGATCTCGACTCAATGTCACTTTGCAAGTCATCGATCCAGGTGAGAAGACTCACTCATCAGCTTAGGCGCCGTAATGTGAGCGATGTTGAGAGATGACAGAACAATATCGATATTACGAAATCTTTGAAAGTGATATCATGGGGGAGTTGTATGGCATACTCTTCAGCTCTATGGGTGAGTGCTGAGACATGCTCATCGCATAGACACGACTGAAGACAAGGAAGGATCGGCCAGAAAGATGAAGGCGAGCTGCAAGAGTGGAGAAGGAACGGAAGACATACTGAGACAGTACAACAACACACAACCTCCGTTCTATGTCCATGGGACGTCCAGAGGTTGGTCCCTTCACATTGCAAACACAGGTGAGATCATGATCGATGATGCACATCATGTCATCTCGTTACCTGTTCCGTGATTCTTTGCAGGAAACAAAGACTTTAACACTTTTGTTCTGACTTGGCTGATACCCGTTGCTCTGGGTTGGAATCTTCCCGTGTTGACCTATTTTATTGTAACGGAGAAGAAATCTAAATCGGTGGAAATGATGAAAATCGTGAGTCGTACTGTATCGTCACCATCATCTCGACATCGCTTCATGATGGTCGTCGATCGCTCATCAAACATTGTATCACGATGATGTCATATGATCAGACTATAACATCTTGAATTACATATCATACCACATGGTTACCATGGTGATCATCATCTCATCTATACAGACGGGAATGAGTATGACAGCCTACTGGCTTTCCATGTGGGTCTTCTTCGGTCTGCTCAACTTTCTCATTGCCTTGCTGATGTGCATCATCGGTCTATCGCTGAAGATGAACTTCTTCATCCAAGTGAACATCACGTCGTGGAGTGTTCTGTTCATGCTGCACTCTTTCAGTCAGCCAATGCTGAGCATGTTGATGTCTACTTTCTTCAGCCGACCTATCGTGGCCACAGTTGTCATGCACATATTGACACCCATATTTTACGTGGCGAGTCAGGTGTTGAATTTGATAGGTGAGATCATTCATAGATGATACCCGATGATCATCATCATGTGCCACACGATCATCACCTTATGACTGATTATCTTCAAGTTTGGGTGAATGACCCACCACCGTGGTACCTGATGCTATTTCCTCCTTACGCTCTCAATCGTGGCGTATGGGTCATCGGTGCATCTCTCTTTCAGTCTGCTCAGCCGATCTCCTTCTCAGACATCTTTCACGGTGAACTCATACGAGTGAGTCATTCTTATCGTGTGATGTCAAGAGAATGACAGACTGCAGATCTACGGCTGCCTCGTGGCGAGTGCAGTGTTTCTGTTTCTGTGTACTATCTATCTGGACAACGTACTGCCGAAAGAGTACGGAGTGAGAGAGCCTCTGTACTTTCCATATCTGCACTTTCGCGACATGCTGAGGAAGAGAAGAGGAAAAGAACTGAATGATAGGACGAGCTTACTATTCAACACGCCCAATTGCCAGGAACTGATCGACATCCGAGGAATACAGGTGAGTTTCCATTGCTCATCGCAAGCCCGTAGACCTGAACGTCTTGTGATAGAAGGAGTATCCGGGGAAAAAGGCACTCAGCGGTCTGTCTCTGCAGATCCGTGATGGAGAATGTGTGGGACTGTTGGGTCCTAACGGAGCGGGCAAGAGCACACTGGCTCACATCTTGTGCGGCATCATACCACCGTCAGGAGGCGATGCATACATCGCGGGCAAGAACATCATGCACGAGATGTTCTCTGTCAGAAAAGCATTGGGGTGATATCGATCGCCGCAATCGTACAGCTGACTGACGTGTTGATCAGATTCTGTCCACAGCACGAGATCGTGTGGGACGATCTGACGGCGAGAGAACACGTTCTGTTCTACATGAGGATCAAGGGTGTGTCCCACTTGTACGAAGACGAAGAGACGGTAAGTGATGATGAAGATACGATCGATAGGCACACGGCTGGAAGGCGTCTCAAGATGAATGATGATGATGTGCAGGACAGAATATTGAGCTGCGTGGGTCTACTGAACGAGAAAGACAAACTTGCCATAAGCATGTCGATGGGAATGAAGAAGAGGCTGTCGATAGGCATATCGATCATTGGCAACCCAAAGTGTCTCATCTTGTGAGCCATCACCACCACATAATCGTTATCGAGGTCATCATGATGATGACAGATGACAGAGACGAGCCGACGAACGGACTAGACCCTGAGACACGCAGAGCGATCTGGGAGCTGATACAGAGTCAGAAGCCAGACAAGGCTGTGATCATCACAACACACAACATGGAAGAAGCGGACACACTGTGCACAAAGATCGCAATCATCTCACAAGGTCAGACACATCTCTCAATAACACATCACATCATCATAAATCTCCATCACACAGAAACTGAGATGAGAGCAGGCAAGCTAGTGTGCGAAGGAACACAGCTAGAGCTGAAGAGAAAGTACGGCAGAGGCTACAAACTGTCTATATCAGCCTTGCCTTCACGTCTGATCGAAGCAGACACGTACATACGGAACAAGTATCCGTCAGCAAGAGCAGATGTAGTGGCAGGAGGAGTGGTCAACTACTATGTGCAGAAGGAAGAGGTGGACATGGGCACGATATTTGGCGACATGAAGAGAGAAAAGAAGGAGAACGGCATCACAGAGTGGTCGATATCACAGACGTCGCTAGAGGAAGTCTTCTTAGAGGCACTGGAAGAGACATCATGAAAAAAATCGTAACAGAGTTTGAAACAAATGTAAACACGGTTACGTCTATTTTTATGTTGCTGAATATCCTCTTTTCAATGAATCTCTCGTGGCTACATTACTTCGTGCAGATGCATCGACGAGAGGGTGAGACAACAGAAGCTGAAGCACCTCAGTATGACCCCTCTCTGCTGCCGCTCGGACAGGGTAGTTGTCGTCTATCGATGGGTCGACTCGAGGATCAGCCAAGAGTAATTGCACTATCTTGGTATGGCCGTTGGCTGATGCCAGCTTGATGGCCGACTGATCTCGTGCAGATGGATCCACGCGAGGATGAGTTAAGAGAAGCTCCACTATCTTGTGTCCACCCGTCAAGCTCGCGATGAGATAATTGTCTTGTACTGATGGATCCACACGATCGTCGGCCAGCAGCAATCGTACGGTCTCGATGCAAAAGTTCTCCGCTGCATTCCTCAGGGGCAGATTGTCTTGCACGGCCGGATTCACTGCAGAGTGGGACAGAAGAAGACGGACCACTTGATCATGCCCGTTGGATGCTGCCTCTCTGATGGCCTTGTTGTCTTGTGCCGATGGATCCACACGAGCGTCAGCCAAGAGAAGCTCTACCACTTGATGGTGTCCGTTGCGTGATGCAGTTCGGATGGCTTCGTTGTCTTGTGCTGATGGATCCACGGGTTGAGATAGAAGAAGCTTCACGATCTGAGTATGACCACGTGAAGCTGCATTTCTGATGGCCTGGTTGTCAAGTGATGACGGATTCACACGAGAATCGGCCAAGAGAGAGCGGCAGATCTCGACGTTACCACGCAGGCAAGCATTCCTGATCGTCTCGTTGTTCCCTGCAGATGGATCCACACGAGGATCGGTCAAGAGAAGCTGCATCACTTGTGGTTCACTATCGTCATTCAAGGCGTACTTTCTGATGACCTTGTTGTCCTCTACGGATGGATCGACCTTTGGATGAGACAAGAGCAGACTGATCATCTCAGCCGTCCCTCGCTCAGATACGATCCGTACGGCCTGGTTGTTGTCTACCGATGGATCGACACGAGGATCGGACAAGAGTAGCCTTACTATGTCCGTGCGATGTTCTCTGACTGCTATCTTGATGGCCTCGTTGTTCCATGCTGATGGATCCACACGAGGATCGGACAGCAGCAGCTGAACGATCTCGGTATGTCCTGCTGAGGCTGCTTCTGTGATGACTCTGTTGTACCCTGTCGATGGATCCACACGAGGATCGGACGAGAGAAGCCGCACGATCTCCATATGACCACCTCTGCCTGCCTCTTGTATGGCCAAATTGTACCTTGCCGATGGATTCACACGAGAATCGCTCAACAGCAGCCGTACAACTTGCGTCGAACCATCACGAGATGCCGTTATGATATAATTATTGTTTCCCTTAGATGGATCTAGTTCAGTGTGTGCCATCAGGAAGCGAAGAGAATCGATCTTGCACCCTCTGACAGCCAGAAATAGATCACAATCGGTCAGCCAGCCAGTGAAGCCGTCCACTGACATGTTCAGAGGAGCATCTTTTCGTGACATCTTCTCACCGATGTCTTTCCACAACTTGCACGTGCTGCGAAGCGTGGCAAACTGTTCCCTTCTTGTGCTGTGAGACTCAGGGCAAGCACCATCTCTATCAAGAAGATGGTGTTGGTGGACTTGTGGTAGTGGTTCAACACCTTCGTTCAGGACGAAGTTTAGGATGATTTTTGTAACATCGTGACTGGACAGTATCCCGTTCATCTTCATCACTTGTCTCTGCTGACCCGAGATGATGTCCTGTTCCAGCGATCCAGAATGTGCGAACGAAGAAAACTTCTGATTTGGGCGATTGATCTATCGTTGTAGTTGAACATGATCGATCATGCAATCATTCACGACCTGATGGATGCCGATTCAGGATCGCAAGTGGCTTCCTCTCCCGTGCCATTAGAGGATAAGACGTCTTTCCTCAGTCACGTGCGAGCGACAACATTGAAGAATCTGAGCGTGATGGTGTGTCTTTTCCTCTCAAAACTACTGACCATCGAGAAGAGACGTCAAAGTGTTCTCGTGTCTGTTCAACTTTTCGTTCCAGTTGCAATATTGATCGGTTTCGCATTGATTCATTGGTTCGACGGAGAAGAAAGGCAGTCAGTCACACCTAATATGAATCAACAATTATCTACGCAGAGATACTATCCCAATGGTTGTCACCTGCGTGGACCGAATCTCTCAGATGATGTCATTCTGGGTTCCATCTCTTCGACAGTCAACCAAACGGTGAAGCATCACCCACAAACTATCCGGCTGAAGAAGATCACAGTACAGAAAGGGGCTGTTGGGTTTCACTGGCTCTTATAGAGATCTGTCACGTCCACAGATCAGCTCCTACAACGGCTCCACCGATCAACTGGATGAGGAGCTGCACGAGGAAGCCATCCGTTATTGGAATGAGGGGGACCAGAACACAAGTGAACAAATTTCTGCAGATTTCGCGTTCGTGTATCACGATGTGGATGTGATGCGGTCTCGACTCAACGTCACTTTGCAAGTCATCCAACGAGGTGAAGTGATCCACTCATCAGCTTTGACGTCATGACAAGATGCGAGCGATGTTGAGAGATGACAGAACAATATCGATATTACGAATTCATGGAAAGTGATAACATGGGGGAGTTGTATGGCATACTCTTCAGCTCTATGGGTGAGTGCTGAGACATGCTCATCGCATAGACACGACTGAAGACAAGGAAGGATCGGCCAGAAAGATGAAGGCGAGCTGCAAGAGTGGAGAAGGAACGGAAGACATACTGAGACAGTACAACAACACACAACCTCCATTCTACGTCTATGGAATGTACGGAAGTTGGCAAATGGAGACGACAATTGGAGGTGAGATCATCGCAACATGTCATCTGATCGGCTGCGGATGATTTTTCCAGGACAACTAGACCAGACAGCTCTTCAGTTGGTCTGGATGATCCCCATCGCTCTGGGTTGGAACCTTCCCTTGTTGACCTACTTTGTCGTAACGGAGAAGAAGACAAAATCTATAGAGATGATGAAGATCGTGAGTCATCTGGCGACACAAACATCATGACAATGTCACTCGATTGTCTTGGACGGTTTATCATCATGCTCTATATCATATCTCTTCACATCGTCAGCTCCATCACACATCATGATCATCGTGATCATCATCTCATCTACACAGACGGGAATGAGTATGACAGCCTACTGGCTTTCCATGTGGATCTTCTTCGGTCTGCTCAACTTTCTCTTCGCCCTGCTGATGTGCATCATCGGTCTGTCCCTGCAGCTGAGCTTCTTCATCCAAGTGAACATCACGTCGTGGAGTGTTCTGTTCATGCTGCACTCTTTCAGTCAGCCAATGCTGAGCATGTTGATGTCTACTTTCTTCAGTCGACCTATGGTGGCCATAGTTGTCATGCACGTGTTGACACCCATCTTTTACCTACCGATACAATCATCAAATCTAATCGGTGATTGCTGATCATATGTGACGCTCATCAACCATCACATGAACATCATCATCCTTCATCAGCGTCCTGTTCATCACCTGATCATCTCAACTGAACAGCCTCAGTTTGGTACGATGATGTCCCACCTTGGTATCTGAATCTGTTTCCTCCTTTCGCTCTCAATCGTGGCGTATGGGTCATCGGTGCATCTCTCTTTCAGTCTGCTCAGCCGATCTCCTTCTCGGACATCTTTCACGGTGAACTCATACGAGTGAGTCATTCTTATCGTGTGATGTCAAGAGAATGACAGACTGCAGATCTACGGCTGCCTCGTGGCGAGTGCAGTGTTTCTGTTTCTGTGTACTATCTATCTGGACAACGTACTGCCGAAAGAGTACGGAGTGAGAGAGCCTCTGTACTTTCCATATCTGCACTTTCGCGATATGCTGAGGAAGAGAGATGGAAAAGAACTCAACGAGAGGTCCAGCTTACTCATCAACTCGCAAAACTTTCGAGATTTGATCGATATTCGAGGAATACAGGTGTACCTCTGCATCTGACGTTGTAGATTGACCGTATCACAGAAAAAGTACAAGGGGAAGGAGGCACTGAATAGTCTGTCTCTACAGATCCGTGACGGAGAATGTGTGGGACTGCTGGGTCCTAACGGAGCGGGCAAGAGTACACTGGCTCACATCTTGTGCGGCATCATACCACCGTCAGGAGGCGATGCATACATCGCAGGCAAGAACATCATGCACGAGATGTTCTCTGTCAGAAAAGCATTGGGGTGATATCGATCGCAGTTTGATGTGAAATATTGACGTTCAGAACAGATTCTGTCCACAGCACGAGATCGTGTGGGACGATCTGACGGCGAGACAGCACGTTCTGTTTTACATGAGGATCAAGGGTGTGTCACACTTGTACGAAGACGAAGAAACAGTAAGTGATGATGATGACGATGATGACGAGTGATGGTGGTTTAGGACAGAGTTTTGAGCTGCGTGGGTTTGCTGGATGAGAAAGACAAACTTGCTATAAACATGTCGACGGGAATGAAGAAGAGGCTGTCGATAGGCATATCGATCATCGGCAACCCAAAGTGTCTCATCTTGTGAGTCATTCACATGATGAGATCGCGATCATGATCACGATCGTGATCGTGATGAATTGTGATGCAGTTCTGGCTGACAGATGACAGAGACGAGCCAACGAACGGACTGGACCCTGAGACACGCAGAGCGATCTGGGAGCTGATACAGAGTCAGAAGCCAGACAAGGCTGTGATCATCACAACACACAACATGGAAGAAGCGGACACACTGTGCACAAAGATTGCGATCATCTCACAAGGTCGGACACATCTCTCAATAACACATCACATCATCATAAATCTCCATCACACAGAAACTGAGATGAGAGCAGGCAAGCTAGTGTGCGAAGGAACACAGCTAGAGCTGAAGAGAAAGTACGGCAGAGGCTACAAACTGTCTATATCAGCCTTGCCTTCACGTCTGATCGAAGCAGACACGTACATACGGAACAAGTATCCGTCAGCAAGAGCAGATGTAGTGGCAGGAGGAGTGGTCAACTACTATGTGCAGAAGGAAGAGGTGGACATGGGCACGATATTTGGCGACATGAAGAGAGAAAAGAAGGAGAACGGCATCACAGAGTGGTCGATATCACAGACGTCGCTGGAGGAAGTCTTCTTAGAGGCACTGGAAGAGACATAAAGAGGAAGAAGATCTCGTTATACGAGATGAAGAGATCGAACGAAAAGATGTCCGTTGTAGATGGTCGGGATTCCGCAGAACTTCGGAATATATTACGAGCGACATTCCGATATTCCGATGCGTTGTTATAACAGACGGCTCCCAGATCGACACACCATCGGATGACAACACCACACATCACGTTCTATGACATCGCCTCTGCCGCTCCCGTCAGGACTTTTGCACCGAATCCGTGGAAGACGAGGTGCTTTCATCTTGAAACATCATCAAGATCTGACGCAAACAGATTGGCTTTGAATTACAAAGGGGTGGATTATGAGACTGTCTTTGTCCCTCTTATGGATGTAGAGAAAGTGAGAAGAGATCTGGACGTCCCACCGTGCCGCCTATACCCTGACGGCTCCTCGTTCTACACGCTGCCCATCATCAGAGACCATCACCATCAAATCATCAAAGGAGACTCCTTCGACATTGCTCTCTATCTGGACGACAAATATCCACACCTTCCTCGTCTCATTCCACCGTCTTCCATCAGCATCCATGCCGCCTTCAATCAGTTCGTGGACACTGTCTTCACACGTTCGGGAGTCTCTCATCTATTCAAGATGCCTCTAGATGCCACAACCATACAGGTCTTCCAAAAGAAGATGATGGACAAGTTTAACATCCCGTGGGGTATGGTCACCACTGCCGAGCAAGAGAAGAAAGATGTAGAGACATTCAAGTCGAATCTGAACGATTTAGCCAACGTCTTTCGTTGCAGAGATGAGGGACCGTTTCTGGAGGGCGCTTGTCTGTCTTATGCAGACTTGATCGTGGGAGGCTGGCTGATGATGATCGAGGAGACGTTTTCGAAATGGGACGAGATGAGAGGATGGCACGGAGGACTGTGGGGAAGATTGTCCGACGCTTTAGACAAGTACAAAGAGATAAATTGATATCATCGTCCTTTGTGTGAAAGCTCTTTATTCCTACTGCATCGGTATATTCGAGCAGGTGAAGTCTACACATCGATCCATTCCCTTTTTTCTCACGATATCTTCTCCATTTAGTAATGGGTCATATGTTTCTTCATTGGGATAGAATAACGCCAAGAGAAGACCAGGAAACAACGTGAGTCACACGACGATGATGTGCTCTTGACTCATCAACGTCAGTTGGGGTCATTGAGAGTCCATTACAGGGTCCTTTCATTCAACTGTTCTGTCTTGTCCTGCCTTGGTGAACGTGCAGTACTCACCTCTACTACAGCCAAGTCGAACGTGGACAACTGATGGATGTTAAACAAGGCTTTGGATTGAGTACGAGGAGCAAGTCCGGATAAGATCAGGTACTATTGTAACATAAGATGTTTCAACCGCTCTTTCATTAACGCAACCTGACAAAAAAGAGAGATCACGGAGCAAATGAGAGACTTTATTTCCCGACTACGCCAAACAAAATAGAGACGGTGATCTCTTTTTTGTCAGGTTGGCGGTTCTTGTCATCCATCCACTTCTCTTTGGGCTGACTTGTGCTCATTATGTTCTGTCAGCAGCTGCACTATCTCCTTGTGTCCTCTGTGCAAAGCCAATTGCATGATGTGGCTGTTCTGTTCGAACGAGCCCATGAGAGGATGAGACAGCAGAAGCTGCAAGATCTCAAAATGGTCTCTTGCTACTGCTATCGCAATGGCCTCGTTGTCTCGTGCCGTTGGATCTACTCGTTGATCAGCCAACAGCAGCTGCACTGTGATGGCAGATTCTCTGTATGATGCATATCTGATGGCCTCGTTATCTCCTACTGATGGATCCACACGAGGATTGGCCAAAAGTAGCCGTACCACTTCATGATGTCACACGAGGATCAGCCAAAAGTAGCCGTACTACGTGATGATGTCCGTTTGAGGCTGCATACCTGACGGCCGCGTTGTCTCTCGCTGACGGATCCACACGTGCATCGGACATCAGTGTCCTCACCCATTCAATGAAGCCCATGCGTGAAGCATAACGGAAAGTTGTGTTGTCTACGACTGATAAATCTGCAAGCGGATGTGACAGAAAGAGCCGCTCTAAACCTTTGTAGTCCTTTGTGTCCACCTTCTCACGTGCTTGTGCGTAAAGAAGGTCCCCCCATGCTACTTTCATCTCGTGATTATGGAGCAGTTGTACGACTTCTATGCATTCGTCCTGCTCTGCTCTCCTGATGGCTGCATAATTCCGTGCAAAAGGATCCACCAGCGGATGAGACAGCAGGAGTTGTACAACTTGAGTGTGACCACGAGATGCAGCATATATGATGGCATCATTGTCAGTTGCCGATGGATCCACTCGCGGATCGCTCAAGAGCAATCGCACTACCTCCAAACGTCCTTGATGTGATGCACGCTTGATGGCCTCCTGATGGTTTGCTGATGGATCCACACGAGCATCTTTCAGAAGTAACTCGATCACCTCGTGTCCTCTGTGGCACTTTGCTGCCTGTCTGATGGCCTTGTTATCTTGTGCTGATGGATCCACACGAGGATCGTTCAAGAGTAGTCGTACGATCTCGGTTGAATCATACTCGGATGCCTCTCCAATTAGCCAATTGTCTTGTACAGATGGATCCAGCCCTCCGCGAGACAATAGGAAGCGAACAGAGTCTACCTTGCAGCCTCTCACAGCCAGAAGCAGATCATCGTCGGTCAGCCAGTCAGTGAAGTCGTCCACTGACGTCGTCAGAAGAGAGAACAGTTTGTGACATCTTCTCACCGAGGTCTTTCCACAACTTGCACGTGCTGCGAAGGAGAGCAAACTGTTTCCTCCTTGTGTTGTGTGACTCAGGGCAGGAAAGTTTCCTCTTCCGGTGGAGGACCTCCGGTTCGACGTCTCTGTTGAGCGCAGCGTGTAAGATGACTCGTGTGATGTCGTGACTGGTGATCATCCCGTTCATCGTCACTTGTCTTCTCTGCCGATTGATGAGAAAAGATGAGGTGCGCGTGCAAGAAGGCAAGAAGGTGTTGTGTGAGGATTTGTGGTGTGGCAGTGATCCAGAAGAAAATGCGCGGAGAGAAAAAAAGACTTCATCTACAATGGCGACATAATCTCAGTGAAAACATCAGATCACCCAGCGCGATGGTTCAGTTGAACATCTCATTTCTTAGGTCCATATCATTTGCGGCTGGGATACGAGTTTGAAACATCGTCATCATCGAGCATGCTGTCAACAAAGAAGGTGTAACACATCGTGATGACGTTGAACAAAGATAGACAGACATTCGAGACATCCAGCATCACACTCCTTTCGGTCACAACTTCCAAAGAGAAAGAAGAAGGAATGGAAGGAGAAGAAATACGATAATGATATATGATAATATATAACGTTGATATATGAGAGAAGAGGGACAAGAAGAAGAGAAGACGAGAGAAAGGGAGAGGACTATGACAGATCAAGCATATCAATTGGACAGAATGACGAGAAGAGTCATCCGGTGGGTCTGATGAACATCAAGTGACTGCGTGTGATGATCAGCCGATGTCTATCGTGAAGATGAGACAGACACAATGAAGGACGAAGAGAGTGACAAGAGATTTCGAACACAGTTCACAGATGGAGGACGTTTACCGATGGGAGACGGTGAATGTCTCAGCATCGAAGTTACCTCTGACGATGGCAGTTGGATATGGAGTGAAGAGAACAAGGCGAATTCTCTTCGATTGTTTCAGAGCAGAGCATGGAAGAAGATCAATTCCAAGATAGAGACGCTAGACGATGGTCAGGTGAAGTATTATTCGTTTATTCATCCAGGACTGGTGGACGTCAGCTTGAAGAGGAATAGTGGACCGCGGTGGAGAGAGGTATGATTCAATAGGTCCGGTGAGACCAAACCAAATATCCATCAGTCACCCCAACAGCTACCCAGGCTGCGTAGACATCTCCCAGTCGACACCGGGCAAGACGAACACTGTTGTCTCCATCCACGCATCTATACGTCAACGTCACGCTGGACGGTAGGTACGTGGGAAAGGTCGCTGTGAGCGTTGCACTTAGTTCACTGGCCTGGTGAGAACATATTTGGGGGAGGAAAATAGTTACTTGTACAGTACATCGGTACATTTGAGCAGGTGAAGTCCACACATCGATCCATACTCCCTTTCTTCTCACGATATCTTCTCCATTTAGAAACGAGTCATATGGTCCGTGATCATCAAATGGTCGAGCTACGGGGGTCTGGAGCAATGGGGGGAATGGATCTGCCTACCGTCACCTAGAGGAGCCGATGTGTATAAACTCTTCCATAAAATATAAGATATCTTGCGATGAACTTGTCTCCTCTCATCGTCATCAACTTACGTTCTCATGAAGGTGTATATCTACAATCGGCCGAGAGTTAGAAGCTTCGCGTGACATCGATCCAAAAGAAGAATCCAAAGATTATCGAAAAGATGGTGAACAACACCACATCATCGCACAGCATCGTCAGTGAGTTACCATTGCGTCATATTCTAAAGCCACGCAGGTGATGCACATTTCCCAAGTTGAAGGAGAGAGATACCGTCATTCAGAGGAGCAGATCGAGTAGTAATCAGGTGTCTATTCATCAGAATAGATTAACGTCGAGAGACGACGTGAAAAGACCAGCAGAGACACGTGAGTCACACGACGATGATGTGCTCTTGACTCATCATCGTCAGTTGGGGTCATTGAGAGTCCATTAGGGAGTCCTTTCATTCAACAGTTCTGTTTTGTCCTGCCTTGGTGAGCGTGCAGTCCACACCTCCACTCCAATTGAGCAAGTCAGGATACTACGTCGACTGATTATGCTCGTTCTTTCCAGTCCGTCTGATCAGGTACCATTGTGACAGAACATGTTTCAACCGCTCTTCCATCCGTTATCATTCTCTCGAAAAATCCCGAAACATGTACTCACGATTGCAGAGAAAAGAACGCCAGCAATTCTTAAGATACAATTCTCGCCGTACTCTCTCGATACCACGTGTCCACACCCAATTTGTGAAGCGGTTCCCATCGGTGCTCGAGTACAGTCAACTTCACCGGCTGCAGTCGATTTCACCCGTACAGTCAATCCCAGTACCCGTACAATCGATTCCACCACTCGTACAGTCAATTTCGCCGATTCAACCACCAGCAAGGTCAATTCCGCCCATACAGCCGATCCTATCACCCGTACAGTCTACTAATCGTACTTAACAATATCCCTAATCTCTCTTTTAGCTCAGTGGTCTTTCTTTTTCGTCAGGTTGGCGTTAATTGATCGTATCAGGGATGATTAGCTGCACGTATAACTCTTGGATATATTGTCATCTTAGTGACCGAAAAGATTTTCGAACAATTAAAGTCGAAGAGAGAAGAGAGACGTACGACAGATCAGTTTATATCCCTCTGGTCATCCACTTTTCTTCAGCTGACTTGCGCTCATTATGATCTGTCAGCAGCTGCACTATCTTCTTGCGTCCTCTCAGCAAAGCCAATCGCATGATGCTGCTCCAGCGAATCGAGACTCGCATGATGTAGCTGTTCTATTGGAACAGACCCACGAGATGACGAGACAGCAGAAGCTGTAAGATCTGACGCTGGCCTCCTTCTACTGAACGCCAACCTGACCAAAAAGAGAACGGAGGAATTCAATAAATATTCTGCAAATGAGAGGTGGTGATCTCTCTCCATCAGGTTGGCGTTTTACTGCTCTCTCGATGACTTCGTAGTATTGTGCGATTGGATCCGCTCGTTGATGGGCCAACAGCACTCGCACTGTATCGAGATCCTCTGCGAATCGGATGGCATACTGATTATCTGTTGATGGATCCACACTTACGTTCATCAAGACCCCTTCAGCAAGAGACAACGAGGCCATCAGAAGGCAGCACAGAACGGATTGATTTCACTCATAATAGATGGAATGTCCATCATAAATGTCCGTGCTAAATCGATGCGAACCCGATTCTACAACATCATCTGCAGCCACACGATTCAGCAATCTCATGCAATTTTCAGAGACATTCGAGTGGGTGAATGCTTTCTTACAGACCATCTATCCGCACACATTACACAAGGACGATACGCGGCCCCATTTTCTCTTATCACACCTTCGCACGACGAAACAATCGTATATGTCCACAGGCTTACCTTCTTTTCCTATTATGATCAAGTCACATCACGACGTGCTGCTTCCCAATGATTGCCTCCAGTACATCTTCTCAATGCTGAGTGAAGATGATCTATTTCGCATGCGTCTGGTCAATCGCAGATGGAATCGCATCTCTTTGGAAGATTCGATCTGGTCTAATCTGTATGCCGATCGATTTTGTGGGGGGAAGAAGAGCGAGCTACAGAATATCAAGTTCAAGTCGAGAGATCCAGAAGAAAAGCCAGCCGATGTGGTATCGTGGAAACAACTCTACTTTGAGAGTGGTGAGGTTATGTTGTGGATAATGATTTCTGATGTTCTCCAGTGTCCTTATACAAACAGAGGAACATGCGACGAGCGAGAAGACTCAAGAGGGGTACGTGTAAAGAACTCATCACCACGATTGACATGACACAGAGGCCGTTAAGAGATCACTCTTGTACTTCACCACCGACATGTTTGCATCTCTTCCCTTCATCATCACATTCTACATCACCTATCCTCTTCACAAACTACGACCCAGAACGGTGACACCATATTCCATCATGATGGTGATGCATCGCGATGATTGAATCATCATCAGGTGTTCTTCTGCTTCACTTTAATCTGTGCATTCTGTGGATTGAGAGTCGGTGCACAAGTCGTAAGACCGAGGCAGCGTCGAGATGATGATGATGAAGATCACCCTTGGCCTGCCATCTGGGACAGTTTGGCTCAGGTCAGAGACATCCACCATCACATGATCATCATCATCGCTGAACAGACGACGAACAGATGGTCATGTTCGGATTGTACAGTACCGCCCTGTTTCGCAGCAGTTTCACCGTCCTCCTCTTCGTCAACCGCATGCTGCTCTCCCTCCGGTGATTCCTTCACGATCCACCTCTTCACGACTTCTCACCTCCTCTACAGTAACGTTGTACCCCGGAGCTTCGGTCGTATCTTCCTCAGAAGATGATGTCGTCTCCATCAACTCCATCGGAACATGAGCAGATGACCACGGAAAGGAAGAAATAAACTCTCCGCCTCCGAACGGAGGAACGGAGAGAACAAAACATCATCCTCTCGTCCGCGCTGCTCGTCCTGTTCTTTAGAAATGCAACGACTGGCTCTCATGATGTAGAAGACATGAGAAGAGGAGCTGTAGTAGAGGATGTATCTGTGCAGATAGAAGAGAGCTTCCGATCCAATTTTCCGCGGCTGCGGGTGTCGACGGGTCCGAAAAAGAATGTAGACATGCCCGAATCCCTGAGAAGGTAACCGCATCACGGTATTCAGAAGGAAACCGCATCGTCATCGACAAGCAGACCACCCCATAGAGGAAAAAAGAGGTAAGGAGAATGTAATTATTTGAGAGAAGAGACATCATTGCATCTTCTTTGCAATAATTATGATTGGGGAATGTTGATATGGAGGGCTGACATGATGGAATCAGTTTGACATGGGAACCAAATTGAAATCATCAGAGGCAGCAGCCGACTTCTTCGGCGCTCTCCTCTTCCTGGC